>JADRCC010518605.1:0-10440 GCA_019843855.1 Hylomyscus alleni
CTAGAGGAAGCCAAGACATTAGCAAGGAGTCAACTGGTGTGATTTTAACTGACATTCTGTATCTCTTCACACTCACACTCTTTTTTTTTTTTTTTTGGTTTTTTTTTGGTTTTTTCGAGACAGGGTTTTTCTCTGTGTAGCCTTGGCTGTCCAGGAACTCACTCTGTAGACCAGGCTGGCCTCGAACTCAGAAATCCGCCTGCCTCTGCCTCCCAAGTGCTGGGATTAAAGGCGTGCGCCACCACCGCCCGGCTCACACTCACACTCTTAGCATTTCTGTTCATGTACCAGCGTCTAAAAACTTCACATCACAAAACAAAACAGGAGAGTCTAAGCCTCTTGATGCCTGTCGATGTCAACTCACTTAGAATCCCCACCATCTTTCTTTAACTGGGAGCAGCCTAATGGATTACTCTGTAATTATACTAAGCCCTGGGTTTACAAAGGCCGCCTTCTCTGTCCTTGACTGAGAGTTCAATGGCAGCCATCTTGAACTTTTTACACTTTTGAATGTCTTTCCTTTTCAGCTTGTGATGAGCTTTACACTTTATATAGAGTAATGATTCTCAACCTCTCCAATGCTATGACCCTCACGTTGTGGTGACCCCCATCCATAAAATTTATATATTTTTTATAAAATTTATAACCATAATATTTTCATTGTAACTTCATAACTGAAATTATGCTACTGTTATGAATTGCAATGTAAAACTCTGATCTACAGGACGTGTGTAGACACCTGTGAAAAAGCTGTTTGACTCCCAAAGGAGTCAAAACCCGGGCAGGGTATGAGAACCACTAATGTAGAGGATCCTTCTTACAGCAATCTATGGATCGTAGATCATCAATAATTCTTCAAGCCTTGGAACAAAATCGATTAATAAATAATAGGTCCTTTTTCCATGATTAATAACAAATATCACAAGCCTTTCCAAAAACCAGAGCCGTTTGGGTCTTTCCTGAGGGCAGGGAAATAGTCTCCTTGAGGCTGTTCTGACCTGTTTCTTACCGGCTGCTTTGTTGCATGATGTCTGGGCCAGGGCCAGAAGCTAAGGGGAAGAGGACGAAGGCACCCTTGACTTTTGCAGAGTTAAACATTTGGAGAAATTTCAGGAAGAACGTACTTTGTTAAAGATAAAAGCAGCGGTCTGTGAGTTCCCTGCCTGTTGCCTGCTTCTCCTTATTTTCATGGTTCTTAGCATGTTTATTCTCTCCTCTTTCGGTGGCCAAAGGACGAGTTTAAATTTCTGATTCCCTCTGGGGAGCCTGGGAGAGGCAAGAGGCACCAAATACAGGAAACCATGTGGAGAGGATTTCTCATTTATTACAGTCCCCAGATTACTTCCCTTCCCCAGCCTCCGCCTCCACCTCCAGCCACAGGGTGCCTCCCAGTTTCTTCCTGCACAGAGGAACAGCCCACAGTTCACCTCTGCCCTGAGGTCTGGAAGCTGGTGCGAGCCCGGGAGTATCTAAAGTCTGATCTACTGAAACTCTCCTCTCCTCCGGTTGCCTGAATGAATGGGACACCTTTAAGTTTCACCTCACCTCAGAGGTCTGCGGGGAGATCTTCTACATAGAAGTAAATTTGAGGAGGCTGCCCACTGCTGAAGAGAAAGGTAGGTGCTCTTGTGGTCTTTTGTCTCCTTGGATGTAAGCCAAGCTCCTCCAAAGCCCAGGGATGGGTGTCGGTCGGTCCATGTAGTTCTTCCCCATGGCTGCCTCCACTCAACGTCTGTACCTTGTGTGGATCAGCTCGTTTACAAGATTGTGTGGGCAAATAGTGGCAGGCAGAGAGTATTATTGATTGTTTTGAGTTTGTTTGCCTTTGGCAAAGAAGAGTGACCAGTATAGTGCGTGAAACACCAAGTCTGATTCATGTTTTCTTTGGAGGAATATCTCATTAGAGGCTATATGTTTTGGCTTCTGTGTGATGAAGGGGGAAATATTTGTGAGCTGACTTGCCTTTTCCCTACTGTGCAAACCTCTACCGTGATTGTTTTAGTTCACTTTCGAGTGTTTGAGTTAGAAATATATCAAGGTGGATAGAGAGTATGCTAGCAGCAATACTGGTGTTTCTTATTTACATACCTGTGCAGTATAAATTAAAGCCAAACCCCAGACAGATTATGTTGTTCAGGGATCTGGTGGTCAAATGGGCTGATTTCCAGAAGTTTCTTGCTCTTTCTGAGATTTCCTGAAATACATATCCCACAATAGCTACAAAGCCTGGCTTTACCTGCTTTGTATGGAGATCGGTTGAGGGCGTGACAGAGCTCCTTTTCCTGGGCGCCTTTGCGGGATGTTAGTGGGGCTCAAGATGATGCAGCTGAGACTCAGAGAAAGTCGAGGCAGATTCGGTTTACAAAGATCTGAATTGGGTGGGGTGTGGCTAAGCTTTACTGTTTCGTATTGTCCTTATAACCAGCCTTTCTCTGAGGAGAAGTGTTTGGACTGACTTCAGAGACTACCAGCCAACTTACTGACCTCTTTTTTGCTAGCTTCTCTTATTGATTGGTTGGTTGGTTGATTGATTGGTCGTTGTAAACTTAGCTTTGGTATTGTCTTGCTCTATTCATTCCCTGTATCCTGCTACAGAGTTCTTGGGAAAAGGCAACCGTGATTTTTGTAGTTCTCCTGAACTAAGTCAAATATAGACATCCCGCTACCTGTATTACTGCTATCTAAGAGGCACCGGGGACCATTTGTATCCCGCATCACTTAAGGGCTCTTTAGAAATGCCAACTCCCTCCACCTCCAATCTCTTTGTCAGACTTACTGAATCTGTGTATCATCCAGGTTGTGATAAGTTTTTCAGGGTCCTGCCTTGGGGAGGGCGGATGACTCCAGTTCTGCTTCATAATATCCTGCCAGCCTCACCTCTCCTGACCTGGCTTGCCAACTATACTTAGTGCCACTTCCTTTATCACGTGATCACTCTGCTGTCCACCTATGTCTGGGTGTGCTGCTCTCTCTGCCTGGATACTCCCATTCAGCTTCTCCCCAGTTACCCATTACAGCCTTAGTGTAACTCTTACGCCCCCACATTCAGTCTACCCCTCGCTAAGCACCCTGGGTCTATGATTTTACGGCATAGGAAGTGCCGGTTGCTACAGGTTTTCTCATCTGTGAAGACACTGGTGTTTTATTTTTGAATCCATAGCATTCGGCATGTCTGGCCTATTACTTGTATCCAATCAGTATTATCTAATTGAATTGAAGGAAAGAAGTAAGGGACAAGTGAATGTGTGTACTAGCCAAATAATTTGAATTAATGACCAGAATGAGATGCATAGTTAAAGTTTTCCAGGAAGATTTCCCCCCCCTACTCTTTTGATCAGAGTCTTCATGGATTCAGCTATTTCCTGAACATTTTGAGGATGTTCTACTGAATGTCGTGTCGTGCATTTTTTAAAGTCTTCACATCTCTCTGGAGAGTTATCCTGCTGTATCATCAGGTACTTCCTAATCCCTGCTCTCTATTCTTCACTACACTAAGTCAGACCTGCTTTTTTCAGCAGGATGTACTGAACACCTTCCCCCTATTGGGCAGCTGGCTGTGTGCTAGGAACAAGATGACAATTGTAACAATGGGAGCCTCCGCAGAGGTTCTTTCATCATCGTCATCCTCTCTCCTACACTTCCCTAAAAGGGGGTGGTGAGACTGAATTGCTATCAAATATTAACACATGCAAATGAGAGCATCGGGAGCTTTGAGACCGTGTGGTTGGGCAGGAAAGAATTGTACCAAATTCTGGGGTCTCTGGCTAGAACACCTGCACCTGCGGCTGTCTCTCCAGGGGACTCTGGGTCTTTAACCTTTCACGAAGCCTTGATTTTATGCAGTCGTGAACAAGGATGTCTTAGGTTCACTCAGTGAACAGAGGTCTTAGAGCCTCTGTTCTCACATTGGCTCATGACTGTTTGAGAGAGGTTCTTTTGTATCCCAGGCTAGCCTTGAACTATGTTCCCAAGAACTGTTGTAAGAATTGAGCAAATAGGGACACCTCATAAAAATACCAAGGAGCAAGGAATGTCCATTTAGCCCAAAGACAGAGCTTCAGAAAGGTTTACAGAGCAAACACCCATCCCCAAGAAATGCCCGGTTCCAAGAAACATCCCCGGGAGGGTGGATCTCCCCCCACCCCTCCTATGTGCAGTCGGTATCTCCCCCTCACCTGGGGCATAAAGGTCAATGAGAACAAAAGACAATGGGCTCCACCAATGAGAGATAACCAACTCATGCTGTAAACCTATGTACTGAAAGGTGTAAAAAGTGTGTGTGCTTTTGTTCCTGGTCGTCGCCTTTGCTCTGAATGCAGGACGACCCCAGTATACTGGTAATTAAAAAACCTCATGCAATTTGCAGCGATCTCCCTCCTGATTCTTCGAGAGTGGGGGACCCACGCCGGAATCTAACACTAGGACCTTGAACTTCTGGTGCCTCTGCTTTCACCTCCAAGCCTTGGGCTTACAGGCCTGCTCTTATCATGCCCAGTTTTTGCTGTACCAGGGATGGAACCCAGGGCTCATGCATGCTAAGCAGGCAAGCCCACTACCAACTGAGCTGTATCCCTCACCTCTCTTGATAATTTGAATGGCAATGAGCTGCAGTTTTCTGAGGCAAAGTCACCAAAACATCCTTAGGGAGTCTGCCTTTAACTCTAGCCATAGTCATTCATATTGTCCTTTGTACTTCACCTAGGGCACTCTATAGCTACAGCTCCAACCAAGCTGCAAGAAAAACAATACTTTCTAAATGCACCCAGACTAACCACTAAGCTTAGGACTTCTCCCCCAACCCCCTCTTTTAACCCTCTTTTTCTTGCTCCTCTAACACATGAAGTTTCCAAATAAATACTTCCTGGACGTCCAGATTTTTCTCTTGCTTCCTGCTGCGCACGCTTCTTTACCTCCCACTTACTGTCCCTTTGCACGGCAGCCCTTTAGCTCATCTCCTAACTCTTCAAATTTCCACTCGGGTCTATTAGTAACAGGCAACAGTGGTAGCCAGCAGAAGGATGTTAACCGGCATGGGAGGGTTCTGGTGGATGGCCATACATAGATTTTGGCTGAAACCTCGGTTTATATGATGCAATATCTCCTCATCTCCCTTCCTTCCCTTCTTCTCCCTTTCTTTCCCTCTTTCTTCTCATCTTCTTCTACCACCCTTTTTGGAGCCAGGGATGCTTGCTGCCCAGGCTGGCTCCCATCTTACTCTTTAGATGAGGAGGGAGTAACCTTGAACTCTTTGTCCTCCTGCCTCTCTCTAAGTGCTCGGATTCTAGGGGAGCAGCACCTCCATTACCTCAACTTTTCCTTTTGAACCGGACCCTGCTGTGGGGGTGAAAAAGAGGCCGAGGCAGTTTTAAATTCCTTGTTTGTTGCATCCATCAATAGGTAATTGTCATACCTTGCTAAATCTTGATTTCATTCCTGAAAATATGTTCTAACACAAGATGAAAAGAATTACTTAGCTAACCTATGTAAGAAGTTGCTTGACTGACCTACACTGGCAGAGCTGGGGCGTTCAGCGGGTAAAATGCTTGCCACTCAGACTGGAGAGCCTGTGTTTGCATTTCTATCACCTACGTAAAAGGAAGGTGTGGCAGTGCACCTCTATAATATTGGTCCTGGCGGGGTGGGGAGGGCAGCGGTGGCGCAGAGATAAGTGGATGTCTATAGCTTGATGTCCTCATAATGTAACCTAACCAGTGAGCTCCACATTGAGTGAAGAAACCTTGTGTCAAAAAGTTAGGCAGAGAGCAATGGAGAAGGCACCCTGATGCTGGCTTCCGGGTATGTGAGCGTGTACATACAACCAGTCGTGCCGAGGAAAAGGGCTATCCCAGATCTTAAAAGAGACTAAGATGATGAAGCTGAGAAGAAGCTCACCCACAGAACAGCGGAAAGATGTGCAGGTATCTGAAGGAAGAGCTACATGTCGTAGCATGCAAAGGTTGCCTTCAATTACTTAAAAGGTTACTCATGTGGAAAAGAGAAGGCTACCAGATCATGGAATAGAAGTTAAAGGTAAAAGATTGCAGAGACAGACAGGGGACAGGTAGAGGGACGAAGGAAGATGGAGGAAGAGAAAGACCATCCAGATTCCGACTGGCTTTAAATAGCCACATACAAGCATAGAATAATTGGGATAACTTGTCTAATCTAGGTGGGCAGCTTGTACCATTATCCATTGACTCTGAAATTATTGTGTGGGCATCTTGTAAACTGAGAATTTATTGACATATAAATCTGACTAATTATAAGCTTCTAGAACTTTGATTTACTGGGTTAAGGGGATTTATGACAACTAGCCACAGGGGGTAGATGGCTGAGAAGGTACAAGGGGCACTGAGGCAGGTGAACTGGAACTGGGAAGAGCGTCAACTGGGGCTAGCCTAGAGGCTGGGAGACCATTGGGGTGCAGAGTAGCAGTGTATTAGTGCAGATGGTGCCATTTTTTTTTTAATATTTCCCGCAACAGCAACTCAATATGCGGAAGGATTGACCCACCATCAGAATTGTCTAAAAATGGGTGAGCTGTCTTGCGGGGGTGGGGGGGAACACCCTGTCCTGGGAAGCATTCCAGCACCCTAGGAGACCAGCCATCGGGGTGTTCCCAAAGGAATGACTGAATGGGTGGAGCCTGAGCGATGACCTCCAAGGTCCCTTCCCACTCTTTAGAGTCTCATGATGTCAGTGCCCTAATCCAAGCCACCAGATAAAGAACTGAAAAAAAAAAATCACTAGCCTGGAATGACGTGAGCTGACTTTTCACTCTCTAGTCTTAATTTTTGACTGCCATAATTTAAAAATAGGATCTTTGCAACAATAGATTAAGTCGGACTTCCAGGAAAAAGCACAAAAATCGAAACGAGAACGAAGAAGAGGGGAAAAGTTCACCCCAAACCACTCTTGGGTCACTCTAGAAGTTGATCGTGGCTTGGTCCTTGGGTTACAAACACATTCTTATTTGATCGAAACTGCCATGTTTGGAGACATTTTCAAGTCAACACAGAATCGAGCAAATATTACAAGCCCAATTTCTAGCTCTGAAACCAAAAGATTCCTGCAGGGATGTGTGCTCTTAGCCACTCAGAAATCTAAGTGAGATATGTTGAAGCTTAATAACTCCATGCTCCTCTCATGCTGTAAGTTGGGTGCCTGGCCTCTAAGGAGAGAGGAGGAGAGCCATCTGGAGCTGGCTGCCTGCTCCAATGTCAAAGTTCTCCAGCCTTCCACCTGCCTTTTCTTCTTGCAAAAAGGACCATATTGATTACAGCCTTTGTCAGCTGACAACTTGGAGATTCCTGGAGACATAAGGGTCAGCTTAAGTGGGCTCAGGCTATCTAAAATTTTTAGGCTAATACTGGATCCCGCATAGACTCAGAAGAACTGGCTATTCTTGCCGTCTGCTTAGGACCCTTCTTCACATCCTTCTAAAGATGTTGGGCTGCATCACAGCGTGCCTTTGCTTCCTCCAGCCTCACATCGAGATCCCAGGAGAAAGACAAAGAATGGCAATTGCCCTTTCTACAGAAGAGTACCCACAATGCAGGAGTTTGTTGGGCAGAAACAGAGGCACAGTATATTTTATTCTGCAGGAGTTTACCCAGGTTTGCTTTCTTAAAAATAATGCTCTCTTAAAAATCCCTTTGAAATATAATCAACAGTGCAGGGCTACAAATCAGAACCTTCGAAGACCTATGTGTTTATTTTTAGACGCACTTTGACTACATAGCATAGCAAAGCAACTGTCTAATGTCCGAAGCACGGCCCTGGGAATTTCCTCCAACAAGGCTGTGTTTCCGTCCATTGTTGCAGTACAAAGGGCAGAGGGAGGCTTGAGCAGAGACTCTTGTTAACCCCACCTAGAGGGAAACATGGAAGCTGTCCTTCCCCCTCAGTCAACTCTACGTGATCTTGAGTGCAGAGGGTCAAGATGGAGGTCGTCTTCCACTCTGGGCAAATGCAAATCAGAAGATAGGTCTGATTTTTTTTTTCATCTAAAAATATCTCAGACACGGGTGATGGCAATTTAAAAATAAAAGGTCTGCTTTCTATTTGCAGCCAGGCTATACCCTTCTCACCAGTGCTGGGTGCTGGATTCAGATGGAGTTTTGAGACATGGATGGCGTTTGAGGATACAGGTTGCCTTGTATAACAAAGGGGCTTTAAAGCATATTACAGGAAAATGAAAATCATAAGAATACACATACCACCCTAAGAGCACACATACCACCCCAACATTCGTGTATAGATACTTGCCATTGCAAACACCAGCTAGTGAACCACCCTGAATTTTGTTATTGTTGTAGGCCTTGACTTAGTCATCTTCAAGATACATATAAAAGATCTCATGTCTTACTAGTTTGGAAATAAATAAGCTAGTATATTATAAACTATCAGGCCTTTACTAGACTTTTGCTTAAGGTTTTACAGTTTGATTCCACATTGCTAAATGTTCCTTTTAAGAAATTACTATGAATCTATTTAATATCCAGATTCTAATACTCTTTTTTTTTTTTTTTTACAACTATAGACAAAGAGGTCCAAAATACCACCTTGCCAAGGTGTGATGGCACATGCTTCTAATTCCCCAGCCCCAACAGATAGGACTTCTCTGTGTAGCCCTAGCTGTCCTGAAACTCAGTCTATAGACCAGGCTGGCCTTGAACTCAGAGATCCCACCTGCCTTTGGCTCCCTAGTGTTGGGATTAAAAGTATGCTGCACCATGCTTTTAATCTTAACACCAGAGAGGCAGAAGTCTTTCTCCAACTTCAAAGTTAGCCTGGGCCACACACAGAGTTCCAGGCTACCCCAAGCTACATGGTGAGACCTTCTCTCAGAACTTCCTGAAACCTAGGCTCTACTGATACTTCAGGAAGTGATGTGCTTGCCTTGCAAACATGATAATACCCGTTCAGTCCCCAGGACCCCCATACAAAGATGGGCGTGGTGGAATCTTTATGGTCCAAGAGCTAGGAAAGCAAAGACAAGCTCATCTTTGAGGCTCTGCTGACCAGCTAGCCTAGCCTACTTGGTGGACTCCCAGGTAATGAAAGACTCTAAAAACAAAATGGATAGCTTCTGAGGAATGACAGGCAAACTTGCTACCACATGCACGTTCACACACATGTGGACATGCGCACATCCACTTACCCATATATTCAAACATAAAAAAAACCAAACTAACCCTCATTTGGCTTCATTGTCCCTTATATTTTAATCCCTTCCTCCACACTCCCGAGGAAGGTCTGTACAGCATTGTTTTAAGGTTCAGTGCCCTGGCTTGTGAGGGGGTCTCATGGGAGAGGAAAAGGTGGGTCTGTCTCGGGTCCACATGCAGCATTCCATGCCTGCCCGGCCCTATCTCCATCTGTGATCCTAATTCCAGTGGCTCAAGGCCCAGCACAATCAAAGGCAGCAGAGGGGATCTGTGTATAGAAACAGCAACTCAGTGCAGGGCTAGGCTATCTGGGCCTCGTCAGCAGGTGTCTGTCCAGGCCCTTCCAGGTCCCCAAGATGCATAAAAATGTTTTCTAGCCCTGTGGTGAGAATACAGGAATGCTTGTAAAAATGCTTTTCTGGGTTGTTTTGTTGGCCGAGTGTTTATTATCAGACACCCCTCAGGGGTTCACAGGGCAGGTTGCAAATGTTCATGTGCTGGCCTGGGAATTTCCTTCCATAGAGGCTATGCTTCCTCTCTTTGTTGTTCCTCAAAGAACAAGTGGGGACATTACTAGAGATTCCTACTTAACCCTCTCCTGCTGGTGCCCCTTGGTTCTTCCTAGCTTGAAAAAAAAAAACTACACTGGAAAGCAAAAAAAATTTTATGCATTTCAGCTCTGTGTGCACCTGCAACACGCCAGTACCTGTGCACGCATGCCTATGTACTTGTGTGTGCCTGCACATGTGATTGTGTGTGTATGCACATGGGTCAATGGAGAAGAAATAATATGTAATAATACATTGCGGAAAACAAATGTGAATTCATAGTTACATCCATGCACCATATCGTTGTTTAGACCCGACAAGACTACTATATTATCATAATATGAATTTCTATGGAAACTGCTAATTCAATTTCAGTTCCTTCATCAATTCCCCCCATCCCCCTACCCCTGCATTCAGAGTGTGCTTGTTGACTAAAGTAGAGGCATGGCAAAATGAAAAATCGTTTAGTTGGATAAGAATGATTTACTAAACATATTTCTGCAACATCACTAAGCAAAAGAGGAGATGCAGAAGTTCTAGAAAATTCTAGAACATCTGATATAACTCTGTGCAGGCACACATTTTCATGCATGATGAGGGTGCAAAGAAGTCAGACAGTTTTCTGAACTAAGGATGGGAAGGAGTAGGAGAAAGTTGGGAGCCCTCATCTACATTGAGACTCTTCTTTGTTCTCCAGAAACACTGACTGGAATTCTCTAAGT
>JADRCC010518623.1:0-24210 GCA_019843855.1 Hylomyscus alleni
TGAAAATGGCAATAATTTTGTTTTCCTTATGTTTGAGTAAAACTATATTTTGTATATATGCTGCATTCTACAGTCTCTTTGTATTCATCTGTTAAATACAACTGTGCACATACTTCTACTCCATGCTGACTATGAGTCTTTGGGTGTCTAAATAGGAATGGTATAACTAGGTCACGTAGAATGTTGAACCACCAATTTCTCTTTCTCTCTCTCTCTCTCTCTTCCTTCCTTTCTTTCTTTCTCTCTCTCTCTCTCTCTCTTTCTTTCTTTCTTTCTTTCTTTCTTTCTTTCTTTCTTTCTTTCTTTCTTTCTTTCTTTCCTTCTGAAGAACAGAGCATTTGTTTTATTATTACTAATATTAATTGTTAAATAATTTTTTAAAAATTCATTCTTTTCTCATATATTACATATAACTGTGGTTTCCCCTCCATCCTCCTCTGAGTCACCCCCCCCTTCCTCTTTCATTCAGATTCACTCTTCCTCCTTCCCTACAGAAAAGGACAGGCCTCCAAGGATATCAACTAAAAATGGCATATCATGTTGCAATAATGTCAGGCCCATCCCCTCATATAAAGGCTAAATGAGACAATCCAGGAGGAAGAAAAGTGTTCCAAAAGCAGGCAAAAGAATCAGCGACAGCAGAGGGCCTAAAGCAAACCTATATAGGCTCCCTGATGACCACTCTAGTCTCTGTGAACCCCTATGAGTCCTAGGTAGTTGATTCTGTGGGCCATTCTCTTGCGATGCCCTTGACCCCTCTGTCTCCCACAACCCTTTCTCCTTATCTTCTGTAGTTGAATAATGGTGCTATAGTCCTTTTAATGTAAGGCAAGAACCACCAATTTCTAACTTATGTGAATGTGTTCTTTGCTAGTAGTATGGTCTTTGGGATCAGCTGCATCATGGCTGGCCAGTTTGTTTCATTGTGTGTTGCCTGGGGATGGTGGTATTCCACAAGGGCTTGTCATAAAGAGTAGGGGTGCACAAGATCTGGGCTACTCAGTTTGCATTACTTATGAAATTTTTTAAAAATGATTTATTTTACATTTATTTAAGTTCGCGTGTATATCTGTGTATCTGGAATGTGTGTGTGTGTGTGTGTGTGTGTGTGTGTGTGTGTGTGTGTCTGTGGTAGTCTTGATGTGGTCATCAGATCATCCGGAGCTAGAGTTACAAGGGGTTATGAACTGCCCAGTGTGGGTTCTGGGAATTATGCCAACACTCTTAACTGCTGAGTCATCTCTCTAGCCCCAGAGTGATTATTTTTATCTGATATAAATTAATAAACTTTTTTTGGTAACATATATAAAAAGGGAATCTGCCAGATCAAGAAAAAATATTAACAATAAAGCCTATTAATCTATTTCCCTCTTTTATACATAAAGGAATTATTTAGAGAAAGAGAGCTGACTTATCCAAGATCTTCCTAACAACAACAACAACAACAACATCAACAACAACAACAATAATAATAATAATAATAAAATTTTCATGTTTATACTGGAACCATCTGGGAATAAATGTGTTAAAAGATTCTCAATGAAGCTGTTCTCACACTAATACTTATTTTCATCTAGAGATTCTGGAAAGACTTGTCCTATAGTGTGACTCAAGAGAAACTGTAAGATGCACTTTCTGACTGTGTTTCTCTGACTCTACCCATCTTCCCTCCAGAGGACTCGGAGAGAGCAAGAAGCACTGAGGTTGGTTGCGGAACTTGAGATCTGCTTCAGATGCTGATCCAGTGTGGGTCTTTGGTCTGGTGGTGTCTTATTTCTATGGTAAGCATCACTGAGCTTTACTTGTTCCCTACAAATGAGGCATGCTTACCCGACTATGATGTAAGGGAATAACCATAAAAAAGTATAGAGGAAACTTTCAAGAGACAACAGAATACTTGCAAAAGGCATGTAGAGAGTACAAACATAAGAGGTAATGCCCAAACATATATTTGTAAGCCCAAGCACAGACAAAGGAAATTGATTGGAAATAGGAACATTGCCTGGTGTCTTAGTTAACTTTTCTATTGCTGAGACAAAAATATGACAACCAAGGCAACTTTTAAAAGAATGTGTTTAATTTGGCAGGGTTCAAAAGGTTAAAGTTCATGATGGTGTAGCAAAGAAATTGTAGAGAGCTCTCATCTTGGTCCACAGCCATGAGGTAGAGGAAACATGACACATTGGGAATGCCATGAATCTTTTGAAAATCAAAGCCTACCTCCCAAAGACACATCTCCTCCATCAAAGCCACAAGGCCTCTCCTGGGGCCATTCTCATCTAAACCACCACACATAAGTTAGAATGTAGATGCTTCAACCTCTAGAACTGTTGGGAACAGTTCCCTCTGCATAGCAGCCCTTGATCAAAGCACAGTACATACAACACTCAGGTCAGACTTTTCTTTCTTTTAGTTTCCAACAGTTACATCCACGTAAAGAATTAAAAAAAAAAAAAAAAAAGGTCCACTTTGTGGTATTTAGCTAAACTCTTCAAATACACACGGATATTTGTATTCCCTGGAGGCATCATTTGGCCAAGCTCTCTATATTTAATTCTTTTAATTTTACCATCATAAATTGATATTTATGGCTCTTTGATCTTTGTATGCCCATTCAGTAGCAAACCAAACTGAGCTTCTTACTGATGGACTCAGACCTCCTTTTCACCAGATGCCGGGAGGAGGGTAGATACTCAGCACAAGCTTATCCCTCTGTGACTGTACAGGTTTTCTTTGCGGAAGAACAGAGGAAGTTGTGGTTCTGAAATGCTATTTGGATGGAGTGATGAAAGACTTACACAGGGAAGCAAAGGAGCAGCAAAACTTTATATAAAAGACTTGGCTCCTCATATGGGGCCTTCTGGAATTTCCTTGCCTTGGAATCCCTCCCTATACCAAATAGGATTGAGTAAATAGATATGAAAACGCACATAGCTGGGATTGTTTTTTCTGGCTGCTTTCATTTGGTTGCTTGGATATTAGAAGTATGAAGAGTTTGGTTCAGAACCTACTTTGAGTCTCCTTGGCAGGTGTGTGGAGGCCTAGGGGATCTCTGTGGGTGAAGGGGGTTCAGAATCCATCGTTATTCTCATTTGGATTTAGTATTTCAAATGCATGTCTGCATGAAATCTCATCTCATTATTTGTCTGATGTGAGTCTGTTTGTGGAAGCATGGTTGCTCATTATAGTGTAGTGGGGAATTGGTACAGAACAGGTCTGTAATTCCAGACCTTGAATTTTGATGTCTGGAACATTAAAGTACCTATAAGTATCTCACTTGTGAGTCAGAACACAGGATTTAACAAGGTTAGGGAGGCTGATATGAAGGATGCTTATTGCTTATTGGAAGCAACATCACTTTCCTATATGTGGTAAGTGTGAAATGGACTGAGATCAAGGTGGAACTATTAAGGATGAAAGACGGTAAAAGGCACAGACAACAGTCAGGGACCCGACTCTCTTATGTACATGAGTTCTATCAATTCTAATTCAAGAGTCTCTTTTCCTTTCTAGAGTGCTGTTTGTAGTTTCTCTGGGGTTGATGCAAGGTTAAAACCCATATAGGAAGACAGGATGATGTTCTGGGCCACTTGGAATTTATCTGTTAGCTAAAGTAACCAATATGATGAAAGGCTAGTAGAACCTTGTTCATTTACTGCATCCATTCGTTTCTTAAACATTAGTATAGTTGTGTCTCTGTGTACACTCTCATTGCTATGTGGTCAATGTACCTTTCTCTTTCATTTTAGTCATAGACTCTATTATGCTTTTCAGATATTCATTCACTCATTGTGGTATTTAGTCTTCATTGTCAACTTGACTTGATTTAGAATCACCATGGACATACCTCTGGGCTTTTAGACCGTCCATCCTGACTATGGATGGCACCACCCCGTTAGCTGGTTTTCCAGAATGAATGAAAGGGAGAAAGATGAGCACCGGGATGCATTGATCTCTGCTTCCTAAATGTTGACCTAACAGGACCAGCCGCCTTAACAGTCTTGCCTCCATGTTTTTCCTGTCATGATAGATGATACCCATAACTTTCAAGCCAAATAAATGTTCCATTCCTTAACTTCTCTTGTCAGTTATTGTTGCATCAATGAGAAACATAACTAGCAAGACTCATTCATGTACGTGTTCTTTAATATCTCAATTACTTAACAAATACTTACTGGGCATCTACTATATGCGTGGACTGCACCTTAATGGGATAGTGACTAATAGACTAGTCTCTATATCTTTAAGGCTCTAGAGAGTGCAGATCAAGTTTTCAAATAGTTCTCTTCAAGTATCTGTCAGGGATTTGATGAGGAGTGGGTAAGGTATAGTATACTGCAATTCTTGTTAAAGAAATTCTTTCTCCTGACTCCCCAACTTGAGCTTCTTATAAGGTCTAGAAGTGGGTTTAGTGACACATTTCCTTCCTCTTCCTTCACAGGACTCATGGCTGGCATACAAAGCCTATTATCTGTAGGAAAGGAAGGGCTGGATTAATTCAAAGTCATTACAGGACAGATACTTAAATGAAACTCAAGGGTTGGAGAGCCTTTCTACTGGTGTTTGCTTCCTAGGCCATTTGGATTTGGATTTGACTTTTACCTTGAGGCTCCTTCTGTTGTTATGAGGATGTCTGTAAACAAACAGGACAGGGAAATGTGAGAAAGTGCCAGTGAGAGAGACACAGGGGACAGTGCCAATGCTGGCATCACAAAGGCTAGGCTGTTAGTGTTGATGTGAAATTGAGACAACCCCCAATATTGTTAGGGCCACAGCTGCTTTGGATAAAAAAAACAAAACAAAACCAAACCTGCTCCTGTCTAAGGGTTCCACTTCCACTCTTTGTGCTGGAGAAGGGAGGGAAACTCCACTAGGCTGTCGTGACAGACATCATTCTTAGCCATGTTTGGCTTCTGGACTTGTGGGGATGTCAACAGGTAAGACCAGGGGTGAACAAATATGTACAAATAACTTTTCTTCTCCTGATAAATTGTAGTCTT
Source organism: Hylomyscus alleni (assembly GCA_019843855.1). NCBI lineage: Eukaryota > Metazoa > Chordata > Mammalia > Rodentia > Muridae > Hylomyscus > Hylomyscus alleni. Next base: position 5,001 of record JADRCC010518623.1, read on the forward strand.
CAAAGGCCTATTGTCTCTGTCTCCTAACCTACACCTAGTCCTGGAAGCTTCTAGAGTCCATACAATCTCATCTAAGCCTAGAATGTTTTCAGTCTCTGAGGCTTACTGATGGCTAACTTCACCCCTTCATAGTTCTTTCTGAACTCTGGCTGGTTGGTTCAACTCAGCTGTTCTGGCTCAAACTCCTCTCTAAACTGACGGGTTCAATCTGACTTCTATGGGCTTCTCCTGAATTGCTCTGCCTGGCCTCATACTACTTTTGGCAATATGTTCTAATCTTCTGTCTCCTTCTCCTTCTCCGTCTTCCCCTTTGTCTAGCTTCTTCTAGCTTTAATCTGTCTCTGTAAAACTCTTCCAGTAAAACCGCCAACCTCTTTTGCATTGCCCCTTGAGTAACTTTCCATTTCTCTTTCTTCTCATGAGAGTTGGGCATATCCTATTCTGTTAAATCTTTCTCTGATTCATCCCTTTGTCTGCCACTCAATTAGATATCACTTTCAAACACAGGTGCTTCCTTCTACCAATTAACTTTACCTTCGTTGTTTGGGATTAAAGGTGTGTACTAAGGGAATGTCTGTATTCCAGCCAGAGGGATTAAAAATGTGCTGAGGGCTGAATTACACCACACCTAGAATAGGTCTTTTTAGTAAATAACACAATTTCAGGTTCATAGTGTACTCAGATATCCTGCAACACAAATATGGCCCACAAAGTGGGATGAAGTGAATATCTTACTATAGGAATGCTTCACTATATCTAGAGACCGATATTGATAACAGGCAGGCTGTATGTGTTGAGGATTCTTTTTTTTTTTAATTAAACTTCTTTATTTTTTTATTTTTATTTTTATTTTTTAAAATTTTTTTTTAGATATTTTCTTTATTTACATGTCAATTTCTCTTTTCCCAGTTTCCCCTCTAAACAAAAAAACAAAAACAAGAACAAACCCCTGTTACCTCCCCCCTCCCCATGCCTGCCACCCCACCCTCTCCCACTTATTGGCCCTGGCATTCCCCTACACTGGGGCACAGAACCTTCATAGGGCCAAGGGCCTCTCCATGGTGAGGATTCTTTATCCATGTACTCTTTTGTCTACTTTGAGTTGATTTCTCTCAGTTATAGTCTGTGCCTCTTCCTTTGGTACTCAGTACTCAACAAATAGTTGAAATTGAGCAGGTAGGAGTTAATAATGTTAATTAAATATGCTTAGGAAAAGCCTGAGAAAATAATAATGTCAATTTTTTTTTGTATCAGATTAGTCCTGTTGGGTAAATTTTTATGAGAGTACCTTCAGTTTTAGAGCCTGGGAAGGCAGATGAAATCTTAATGAGTAAATACACATTTTTCAATGGAGTTAACTTGGACCATCAGCTGAGAGGTGAGATGCCTAAGATAGTTGAGAAAGGACCTTAGACAAAGTCAAGCCAGGATTAAAGCACCAGTTTGGTATGGCTGGCATATCAACAAGTTGAGCTATTTATTTCCATGGGAGCAGAAACAAGAGCTTCCTTCCCCCTGTAGATCCTGGTCCATCTCTGATTAAGGGTAGGGAACATAAAGGCAGGTTAAAATGGAGGAAAACTTCTTTAAACTCTCTTCTTGTTGTTTGACATGGACTTTGTGAGAGGATGGGGTGCTATACCAGCTAATGCCCATTTCCCCTTAATTTCCAAGGTCATGGCAGAGAAGGAGTTGAAAGAAGTTCCTACCCACCACTTCATTTTCAAGCCAATTTTGAAGAGAATTAAAACTAGACAATATTGTTAGCTCATTTTAAAGTATACATACCCAAAAGATAACACAGGAATAAAAATTTATATGGTTAAGGGGCACAAAAATAAATAAAAACAAAACAAAACAAAGATTAAGCTTCCAGTATTGTAACTTCTTGCTCTAAGGGAATATTCCCATCAATTCTTCAGCTGAGAGGCAAGAGAGTTCCATACAGGGGTCTGAGCCCATAAGGCATCATATAGAGAGTGGAGAGGACATGAGTCAACTATCTCAACCTTGGCTTACTTCTCTGTAACCCAATTTGACTTACATCCCAAGATACATGAGTCTTTATGGATTATATTTCTTCATTGGCATCTAAATGCTTCATCTAAAAATGTAGCCATATTCACTAAAACCATGTTCTAGCTAGAATGACAAGAAGAAAGCTGGGGAATTTGTTGGGGGAATTCTCATCCCTTTCTCAGCGAATAGCAAAAATTCTAATATCCTGCCAAGGATTAGGAAGGGACTTCCTTGGATGGGAAAAGTGATTTATTGGAAAAACACAATAAAGTAGAATAGAGTGTATACTGTGAGTCAGAAGGCTCTGTTCAAATCCCATTTCTGTTGGGATCATGGGCAGGTTATTTGCCTTATTGAAATCTAAACTCCTTCATCTTTAAAATGGGTAGTCATAACTGCCTTCTGGGTTATGGTGGGAACTGATGCAAGCAGGCATTTAGAATATGCCTGCAGCACACTGAGTGTTACATGTACCATGCTCTCGGCACATTGTTTGTTAAAAAGGAGTCATGTAAGATAAGAAGTAGGAGGAGAATTTCTGCAAACTAGAAAATGCAAACATTCTATTCTAATTACCTTCTAAACCAAACCACTCCAAATTCTATTCACATTATTTCTCAGCCCCCGGCTTGAGGCTTCTAAAGTTCACAGAATATTTTGACTCATTCTTTGGGTAAATTTAAGTCATTTGCATGAATCTGATTGTCACACATCTTGTAATAAAGCCATTTTTTGTTAAAAAAAAAAAGAAGTGGGGGGGGGCAAGCAGTCCTTGTACAAGTGGCAGTCATATGAAGCTTAGAAGTAACTTAAGTGACTCTTGGTCATCTCTCAATGTCCTTTGGCTGCTACACTTTTATACCTTCCCGCTGCATCTGAATTCTTTCCTGATGATAGGATTGGCTACCATCCTGCCACAGAGCCTTAGAGAGGTCATTTCTTCTGGAGGTCAGATAGATGTATGTTGCTTTTCCTCTTCAAGTTGAGAGGCTCAGACTGGGAGAGAGTATTAGTTACCCCATATTTCCTTTGCCACAGGTAGAACAGCAGGAGGACAGAGACTACGGACATTGTTCCAGATGCTATCAACCTCAAAGGAAGGAAGGATCTTATGGTCTCCAGTCTCCATCTACTGCCATCTTGTTAATCTTGCTTTCTCCGGTGCCTGTTCTGGTGTACTGTTCAGACCCTGCAGGATTACTCTTGAGGCTGTGATGAAGCAAGAAAGCTGAGGTGGCTGCTTCCTTTTCTAACCAATCTAGAAAATGATGGAGAGGAGTCTTCAGGACCCAGGTGGGTGCTGGAGGCCTTTGTGGGGAAATGATGGCCAGAAACAAGGCTTTGGACCTGATTTCTAAAAACCAAAGAAAAGATAGGTTCAGAGATGATGTGAAAATATCTCAACCAGGCTTAGTCAAAACAGTCAGAATTAAAGGATGAGGCAGGAAGGTATGATTAAGACTGGGAGTACCTACCTGTCAGCATCAGCAGGAATAATAGAGATTCAAATACCTCTTTCAAAAGGGGATACTGAACATGGGGGTTGGTTAGCCCCACTTTGGCAGGGAAGCCCTTCTGAGAAAGGTGAATGAGAGTGCTAGGTAAATAATTCTATGAAGACACCCCCACTGGCAGGCTGGGGGCACATAGCAGTGGGGGAGAGCCTAGAAAGTCAGAGGTCAACTGCACAGAGCTGGGACTCAGACCTTTCAGGAGGGGCCAGCACTCAGCTGGGGTGGACTCCTCACAGCTAAGGGAAGAGGCAGGCAGGATGGGCTGTGACAAGGCTATAGAGGGCAAGACTTTGGAGGACACTGGTACAGTGGTCACTTCCCTGTTTCAGGACTATCGCCAGGATGAACTCAATGAGAATGAAAAGATATTGATTCCTTTACTTTCTACCTTGCAGTTTCCTTCTAGTATCCTCTATGGATGGGGCTGACTCTAGAACCACTTGGCAAAAGCAAAATGTGGTTTGCAGAGCCTGAGCCCCCTGAATCACAGAAAGGGCTGAGAGATGATATCTTAGAAGTTAGTTTATAGGGTAAATAATAAAGTACAGTTGCCAGTGTCAATAAATCATTAAATAGAGCTTCAAACCTAGGGCTTGAAGAATATTGCTCCAGATGGTCTTTAGTGAAGTTTTTCTCAATTCTGTTTCTCTGTGGTACTTTTACTGTTGTACTGATGATGGTGGTAAGGGTGGTGGTGGTATGTGTGTGTGTGTGTGTGTGTGTGTGTATGTGTTCACACTTATGTGTATGCCCTTTAGTGTGTGTGTTTAAGGATTAGGATGAGGGCCTTTTTTACATCTGTAGGTGTCTACTCCACCATGTTGGGAATAAACACTATAGCTCTCCTCTGAGTTGTTAATGAGACTCCAAAATAAATGTTTTTCTTCAGATTGCACCTTGTAATTTATGATTCAGTCTCATAAAGGAAACTGTAGTAGACTTGGGAAATGGGGAAAGAAGAGGGTGTGCTCAAAGGAACCTACCCCAGGCAGGAGTTGGAAGGAGCTGGAATAAGAACAAACTTAATTGCCAGTAAGCCTGGTGAAGCTTCATGTCTCCAAGCCTTAGAGGCAAGCTAATGGCTTACTTTTTTTTTTCCCTGCTGCTTACACAGTTCCAGGAAGGCAGGGTGCTCTCAGCCCAGAGATCTTAGTAACTGAATTTTATATAATACGTGGGAACATCAGAGACTGTGTGTGTTGGGCGGGGGGAGAGTGATGATGGGGCCATTTGCAGGTTGAAGTTAGCGCCTGGAAATTGTTCATCATCTGCTCAGTATGTAGGGCTGCTGGGAGCTAAATGGATGGTGATTGTGTAGGAGCGCTAAATGGGAGCCAAGTAAACAGCATGTGAAAAGCCTTATGATTATTGAAAGCATTAGAACCATGTTATAACCGCATGTTTCTTGCCTGGGTCCCTTAAGCTTAGGGTTAAATTGGTGCTCCCAAGGAACAAAATGTGAAACTGCAAGTTCAGAGTTTGTGCCCTCCTGCCAGCACCAGAACAGGTAAATTCTGGTCTTGGAAGCAGCGTTATCTGTGGGTACTACAGTCTTCTGACACACAAAGTATCCATGGTAAGGAGAAACTACAGCAGCCTAAAATAATTCCAAGGGCTTGGCTGTACATCTCATTTTCTGTAGGATTACTGCTAGCAGCACTAAGGAGTTAGTATTGCCTCTGAATAATTATGCCCATTTATCAGATATGTAATAAGGTCTGGGCAATGGTATTCAATGAAGCTCTATTTCAACTCATTTTCTACCATTTATTGTGCATGTGACGTTGAGTAGTTATGCGAACCTCAGTTTCTTGGTTTTTAAAGTAGGAGCACAGTACTCCTGTGCTGTGGTTAATTTTTTCTTTGAACATTTCCTATCCATGCTACTTGCCAGCACCGAGGCTGAAAAAAAGAGAGGAATTAGATTCAGTTCTCCCAATCAAAGAGTTCACAACTTATAGAACAAAGATATTTAGAAGCTCATGCTTCCAGAGGTAGTCCACCCCTGACCACTGCCTGGAGGGCCAGGAATGGAAGGTGGAATAGCCCAGAGACTTAGGATAGGACCAATCACAGCTGGCAAAAACAAAACCAACCAACCAACCAACCAACCAACCAGTCAATTAAAGATTCCTAATGACATTCTGCAATATTTGTAGATAGGAGCCCAGCATAATCATCATCAGAGAGGCTTTTTCTAGCAACTGATGGAAGCAGATGCAGAGACACATAGCCAAACATTAGGTAAACCTCAGGGAATCCCAAGGAAGAGGAGAAGAAAAGATCCAGGTTGGTCAAAGACCCCACAAGGAAACCCACAGAGAAAACTAACCTGGGCAAATGGGGACCCACAGAGACTGAACTGATAGTCAGGGAGCCTGATGTCCGACCTAGACCCTCTACTCATATGTTATGCTTATGTAACTTGTGTTCTTGTGGGATTCTAATGGTGGAGGAAGAGCTATCTCTGACTCTTTTACATGCTTTTGGGAGCCCTTTCCTCCAACAGGGTTGCCTTGTACAGCCTTAAGATGAGGGAAGGTGTTTATCTTATGGAAACTTGATACGCCATGTTTGATTGATTATCTCTGGGAAGCCTGCCCTTTTCTGAAGGGAAAGGAGAAGGATTAGATGGGGGAGGGGACGTGAAGGGGAGGGAGTGGGAAGGCCTTATCCCTAACTCTAACAACCCTAACCCTAACCCTAGGGATGTAATATTGAGAAAAGAATGAATTGAAGGAAGGAAGGAAGGAAGGAAGGAAGGAAGGAAGGAAGGAAGGAAGGAAGAATGGATGGACAGATGAACCCAGTGTTTGGGAAAAATGACCAAGTTCAGTTGGCTGTAAGATGGATTCATTCTGCAAGGCCCTTAACAGTGAAGGGAATACCAGGTTCTTAGCTGAGGACGGAGAGTACTGAAGTCAGATTGGGCAGCATGGGCATACATGACTTCTGTCAGGGACTGGAGAAGCAGGGGAGGTGGGGTGAGCCAATTCTTTCTGTGCAGACTACTCAGCCTTTGAAATCGCAGGCTAGATCATAAGGCAGGCCAAACTGCCTCCAACTTCTGACTCGAATAAATAATGCATGATATTGAGCTAGCGACAGAGGCTCTGTTAGACATCATTAATGAAATGTGAATTTGTGTCGAACTGACAACTTCTTGCTGCTAAACGACAATCCATTTCTCCCTGGAATAAATGGATGAGAGCTAGGGATGCAGCTCTGTAGTAGAGTGCCTGCCTAGCACTGACAGAAAAGGTGGAATAGATTTTTGAAGTGCAGATGGGAGACACATTGATTTCAACACTGTTGGAAGGAGCAGGAGAAACAGGAATGGCACCTTTGCTCTTGGATCAGAGCAGGTGGGCCTCCTCTGGGCCTGTGGCAGGACCTGATAGGCCCCTCCTCACTCTTGACAAACAGGCTTTCAGGATCTCCCTGGAAGAGAAACAGGGTGGCCCCAGCTATAAAAGGCCCCTTGAAAGATTTAAATGTGCTCCCTTGTAGAAGATGAAGGGCAATGGGACCCTGGAGGCCTACAGAGGAAATAGCTGTGTGCTGCCCAGGTCGAATGCGTCTTGAGGTTATTTTGGGGACCATCTATAGCTTGGTAAAAGGAAATAAAGAGACTGTCAATTAGGGGAATTAATAAAAAAATTTTATCCTGTAACGGAATCTTAAGTCTCTGTGAGCATGTTTGCTTGCTTCCCTGACTGGGTTTCTGTACAGTCTCAGCGGTTCACTTGTCCCTCACTAAATTTGCAAGCCTTCTTGGGGGCTGACAGACAACCACCAGTCTCTTTCACGTTGTTGTAGAAATAAGATAAACTGCCTAAAAAAAAAAAAAAAAAAAAAAAAAAAAAAAAAAAAAAAAAAAAAAGCAAACCCTATGAACTAACACTAGCAACAGAAGACCATGGCTTTTGGATATAAATTTTCCTTTTTATACAGTGGTTTTTTTTTTTCCTTTCTTATATATGCTTTGCTATTTTTGGTTGACATGTGCAAACATATGAAAGAAAGCTTAATCTTAAGGTTTTTTTTTTTTTTTTCACTAAATGGTTTATATTTTAGTGAGCCAGTAAAATCCAGAAATTTTCCCTCTGAATAAAATCTTTTTCCATGCAGCATTTCCAGAAAAAAAAAAAACCAAAACAAAACCAAGGAAATCGTTTTCCTGGTCTTCTTTCCAGATAGATCTGGCTCTTGGGAAGGAGGAGCCACATGCGAGGAGTCTAGTAAATTCCGCCGTGGGCACAGGGACCCACTGAATCACAGAAGCCCTGGTGCAGAATGCCAATCTGCAATACCGACCAATCAACTGGGTTTCCTGATCTTAAATTAGAAGTTAAAATCTAGTGGAGAGGCAAACTGGGTGGCACACTTGTAATCCTAACACTGTAGTTTGAAGAGGGGAATGGAGACTTTGAGACCAGTCCTGGCTACAGAGCTGGACCACATCTTAAAACAAAACAAATAAAACAAACAAACAACAACAACAAAAACAAAAACACATACACAAAGCAATCTACAAAAGACATACCAGAGCAAAAACAATAACGACTAAAATCCTCTGGCGGGATTTTGTGAGCATACCTCACAAAAGTACACAGACATACTGAGCAGGCAGTTTGCGCCTCAGGAAATGGACAGAACCATTGCATAAGTCAGGTTCCAGGATGATCCGAAAGTCCCACCAGCACGTCATGTGGCTTTACCATACACTCCCATAGCCAGCTCTTAAATTGGTCTGCGTCATGTTTCTGTTTGCACTAATTTAGAATCTCGTAACAAGCCATAATCCTATATTTAACTTTTAATTTAAAAAAAAAATCTTAAAAAAATGTTTGAGAAAAGTGATGCTTACGAAAGGACAATGCTGTCTCTTTCATTTAAGGAAATGGAGCTTGGTTCATCAACCACCTGTCTGGTTGGAACAGAGTCTTCCGAGGAAGCACACAGCTCCTGAATCTTCAAGTCTGATAGTCTTTCACAGTCACAGGAATGATAGACTCTCCTTTCTCATTGTCTTCTCTTCCCTGTCCAGAATGGCTGCTCAACTCTTGCTCGTTCCCTGAATTAATTCCCTTCAGATTCCTTTTGTTTGGAATTCCTTATTTATTATGTGTGGGAACAGGGGTGAGATGGGTGGCTGCTCACTTGTGCAGAGGCCAGAGATTGACATCAGAAGTCCACCTCTATTGTTCCCCCTGGTATTTTTTTTTTGAGACCGGGTCTTTTGGTGAATCCCTAGCTTCCCCAGGGCTAGAGTTACAAGTACTCACTGCTATACCTGTCTTGCATGTGGGTGCTAGTTATCTGAACTCATGTCCTCATGCATCTGCAGCAAGCACTCTAGCTACTAAGCCAGCTCTCCAGCCCCTGAAATTCCTTATTATAGATCACACATCCTTTGTATTTGTTCTAACATTTCTGTTTGCCCAGGTAGAGATTGGAGAGTGGAAAATGGATAGACTAGTAACAACAGATCCATGGGTATAATCATCCATGTTATTAAGAGAAGGTTTATTAAAGCTATTTTATATTGGTCAGCAGATGTTATGTGAACTCATATCAATTGTTGAGGAGTTGAATGTACTGACTAGAGCATATGCATGCTGTAGAGTGTTACACGATGCTAAGAAGAAAGACTTAGCAACATATGCACTTGTTTGGAAAGGGGATTACATGTTTTTTTTTTTCATTTTAATTTTACATGTTTTTTTTTTTCATTTTCATTTTAAAAAAAGATAAATTTAGGCATTGTGGCTCATAACTAAAGTTCAATAGGTAGGAGGCTGAAACAGGGAGATTTATGTGAGTTTGAGGCCAGCCTGGGCTACGTAATAAGTTCTAGGTAGTAAGCCTGGTATATAGAATAAGACTGTCTCAAACCAAAACCAAAACCAAAACCAAAACCAACCAACAAATAAAAAACCCTAAAACAACAACAACAACAAAAACCCAAACCAAACAAAGGAGGAGAAAAGTAACTTCTAACAGAGAAAATGTAAAAGGAGCCTCTCTGTATGTTCCTTTTTGTTTTGCATAATTATTGCTGTGAGCACTCAAAATAGTTTGAAGGGATGCATACCACGCTTTATGCTTGCAAGGACTGAGGGCAGGGAGAAATCTGAGAGGAAGATGAAAAACTTAAAAATTCACCTCCATATTTTTTATTGGTTATAATAAATGTCAATCGCCCTTGCAATTAAAAATCCAATCAAATTTAAAAGAAAGATGTTAACGATTTTATGTCCTTGTGACACATAATGGATATTTAGTTATTCCTATGGGAAATCACTGTGCTGCTCTTACATAAATTACGATAACTCAAAAAACTCTATAACTAAGTACATATCTATCTACTTTCCAAGTGAAGAAATGTAAGTGAGGAGCAATAACCTGTCAGTTTCACGGACAGAAATTATTCCATCATCTATCCAAACATCTGGAAAGCAGAGATCTTATAAAAATGATTTAGGTGGGAGTGCTAACAGGCACAGAGTAGTTATTCTCAGAACATGATTTTAATGTGTTACATCCATCCAGAGGAATGTTGTTTGGCCTTAAAAAGCGATGTAGTCCTGACACATACTGCAGTGCTGACACATGCTGTAACATAGTTGAACTTTGAACATCACGTTAAGAGAAAGAAGCCGGTCATCAAAGACAATACACTAAATGACTCTACTTACCCATGCTTCAAAACGGACAGATCTGTAGGAGATTAGTGTTTAGGGCTCTAGAGCAAGAGGGTTTGGGGGAGTGACTGTGAATGAGACACAAAACTCAAAAGTGAGAATATATTAAAAATAGTTGTACAGCCCAGTGAACATATTAAACCCAGTGGATAATAACGTGCATATGGGTTGATCGTTTCGTATGTAAATTACATTGTGAAAAAAATTCAAGGACAGAACAGACTTGTGTATCATCTGCTAGATGTCTCCTGATTCTCCTGGAATGGAGGATTCACTCTGGTGACCTATTGATTTTACTGAAATTCAAGGAACCTCAAAAAGACTATGTCAGTGGTATAAATGCCCTCAAGGTGTTTACCTTTCTGTAGTATAGGATGTCAAGTTCATGAAGCTCATGCACTTATCACCAGGAAAGCATTTCCATGCTTCCATCCAAAGGGGGAACCTCTTCCAGCATCAGAGGTTGCTTGTGTTTGATGGACTCTTTAAATCTCTCCTCAGCCTTCCTGTCGGAAATCACGGGATGAGGATTACTATTAATTCTTTTTTCAGTTAGAAATTTTTATTAGTGACTGTTAAGTTTGATTTCTCAAGTACCATTTTTTTAAATGCTTTTTTAAAAATTATCTTCTTTCTCTGGCTCCTTAGCCCAGGCTCAACTATTAGTTTGCCCTGATATCTACAAGCAGTACTTATTTTGCTTTATAGCTAGGCTAATTTTTTTTTAAGTGAAGAATAAAATATTATTAACAACTGTTATTATTTCTCCCTGAAGCTTTCTGTTCTAATAGTCACTGTTACCATTTGGGCCGTGATGAGTCACAATGCAAATTCTGAGATAAGAGAAATAATAAAAATTTCAGTATGTTAATGAGGGTGGCTTGTAAGAAGTACCCAACAAATATTTATTGAGTGCAGATTGTGTTTGTGACACTGGGATATTTATAGGAGAGAGAAAATCTGTTAGGATCTCAAGCTCTTTTAGGAAAGAAAAGTCCTCAAGGACCATGCGATTCAATGGGAACACATGCAAGAGTTAGCAATAAGTACTCCAAATGCTAGCGTTTCTTATTGTTCCAAGTTTATGAAGAGTCCTTGTTAATTCATTCACTAGGTAGCTACTCAACACCAGTCATGAGCAAGCTCTTACAGGTGCAATGGACAGGTCTTACTTTCTAGGAAGTAGGATAGAAACCCCTGAGCATCAGGGATCTGACCTTCTAGTGGGGAAATAGGAAAGGGTTCAATGACTGCACAGACAGGGTGACAGCATCAGGGTTAGATATAGGCATTTTGTTTCCTGATATAGTCTCCCTTCCCCGGGCTCCAGCTTAGTCCTTCTTATGGACCAAAGACTCAAGGTTTCTTATAGCTTATGTTAGACTTGGAGGTTAGATGGGAACACAAGTTTTGCTTTGTAGGGAAGAATTTTGAAGAAGTAATTTGGTTTTTCTCTTTAAAGAGAAGATTTGAAGTAGGCAAGGATATCATAGGTGAGTGGATCCCATGAAACAGAAGAGAGTAATCGGATGCAGTGATAAAGTGTCAATACAGGTAGGATCTATAGGATTGTTCAGAGAATAGGAGATCAGGCAGTTGGTTTAAGGGACATGGAGCCCTCTGTGAACCACAGGAATGGTTGTAGATGTGCAAATCAGATGAATCGTGGAGTCTAGCAGGTTGTGTGACAGAGGGTGGGGAACCCGGGTTATCTCAGAAGAAGGTGCACGTTCTAATGGAGACAATGAAGCAGCTGCCTTCTTCTGCACCCGACGTCAACAGATCACAGGGACATAGATGGTGTCAAGGAGATGTAGCAAGGGACAAAGCTAAATGGCAATGTGTCTCCGAGGCAGAAGGGGTTTAATTGAAAGCGAGAGGGCCAATGGTGGGCTGGAAGAAGACTTCCAGTGACCTTCTACCTACCAGTAGCTCTTGGAGATGGTCGTGTGGGACCGGCACTAGCATTGTCTGATGTGAACCCTTGGTGATGGGGACATTTGTATGAAAGAAAGATCTATACCAGTCAGAATCAAGAGCCAAATCGAGAGCAACTTCAGTGGTTAGGCCTTTGGAGGATTAGAGGGGGGACCAGAGCAGATGAGTGATGTTCTAATAACAGTTTTGAATTTAAGGTCACGGCCAGCGAGGGAGAGGAGTAGCTTCAATCTGTTTTATGTTTCTGAAATAGTCATAGTTCTGTCAAAATCATGGCATTTCAGAATGGAATTTTGCAACGAAAGTTTAATAATAAAACAAATGTTGGGGTTTAATTTCTTTAGTCAGTGTTACTTATCTCTGTGTACTCAGGCAGGGGTTTCTCAAAAACAATGCTATTTCAGAAATGGGATCACCATTTTTCTGTTGAAAAAAAAAAAAGAAGGATACAGAACATCCTAAGAAGGACTATCAAGAATGAAAACATGCTGACTTGAAACCGTGTGAAAGTTTGGAGAAAAATTAGAATGTGGGGCTTAGCAATCAAAGAGGCAAAGACCTAAAACAGTAGATGGTGTCTAATTTGGAAAGGGCCTTGAATGTCCGATCCAGGAATTTGTTTTTTTTTTTTTTTTTTTTTTTAACAGATCAAATGGGGTTGTGAAATCAATAGTGTTTCTTAGTTTAAAAATGTAGAAAAGATGGTGAGATGGCTCAGTGGGTAAGAGCACTGTTTGCTCTTCCTAAGGTCGTGAGTTCAAATCCCAGCAACCACATGGTGGCTCACAACCACCCACAATGAAATTAAAAACAAAAAAACAAAAAAAAAAAAACAAATAAAAATGTAGAAAAACTTAGGCTATCTGCATTTAACCTTCACTGGCAGTGTGGCTGGATTTTAGAATCACCGTGGAGACACCTATGGGCGTATCTATGAGAGTGTGTCTAGATGTATAACTGAGGAAGGAAGACTCTAGTATGGGTAGCACCTTTCTGTAGAGTTGGTCTTGGAGCAAATGAAAAGTGAGCCAAGTACCAGGATTTATTGTCTGCTTTTTGATGTGAACGAAGTGTGACCAGTCGCCTCTTTCCTGCATCCTGCACCATGATGGACTGTGCCCTTAATCCATGGCCAATCAAAACCCTTATTTCCTTGAGTTGTGCTCTTAGTTACTTTTCTACGGCTGTGAAGAGCCATCACAACAAAGGACATTTATAGAAGAAAAAGTTTATTTGCCTTATAGTTCTAGAAAGTTAGAGACTATGCCCACCATGGTGGGGCAGCAGGAAGGCATGAGGATGAAGCAGTGACTGAGAGCTTACATCATCATCTGCCTTTTGGAAGTAAAGAACCAACTGGGAGTTGTAGGACCAATAAAGGCAGCCTGGTTCCTGTTTGAGCTAGGTTTAAAACCCTGGTGACCCAGCAGGTGACCCTGCAGTTGATCCTGTGAGGGATGGTAGGCATTTTTTGTCACACTCCCAGACACCAGGCTCCTGACGTGAGGTCTCGACTTCCATAGGTCTGTGGCATCAGTCACTTAAGGGCAATGCCCTAAACCCCTCCACAGGTAGAGGACTTGACCACAGATTTCCATTTTAATGAGATACCTAAAGATCTGAAGGGCTTAGCCAAGTAAGCTCTCCTTCCCAGAAGCTCCTCCCTGCTAAAGGTATTTAACCACAGGCCCGCCCTGAGAAAGTGGGGTATGATTTTTCTCATCCCCACTCTCCGCCATGACAATAAATTCCTTAAAACCATGGACCGTCTCTTTTCATAGCGATCCACCCTGGGGAGCAATAGAACAGTCCTTTGTTTAAAGAGCCGTCTCTAGTCTCCCATAGAAGGCCTCTCTGCGCTCCAGGCCATGGACTCCACCAAGCCAAACTGCGAGGGGTGCTCACCCCCTCTAGACCCAGCTGTAGCTCTCTCTCCTCTTTTCTCTTTCCTCCCAGGCTAGATCCAGCCTGAGGGCTCCCCCAAGAGTCTGAGAACCTAATGTTCTGGCTTCTGCCTCCGTGCAGGTCTGGGGACCCTAGAGCCCAACTCCAGCATTCCTGGGGACCTCACACTGTGCTCCCCCACCCCCGGAGCACCGTCGATGCTGGCGTGGGGTCTGCGCAGTCAAAACTCCCGTGTCCTGCCTCCTCAGTGGCCCGAGCCCTGTGGCAGAGTGGACGAGGGCCACCATTTAAACCCACAGGGAATAGTATAGACTTTTGATACCTCACAACCCACTACCCAGTGACACACCTCTTCCAGCAAGGGACATTCTAATCCTCCCCAAACAGTTCCACCAACTGGAAACTAAGCATTCACATGTATGAGCTTAGGGAGCCATTTTTATTCAAATCACTACTGTTGCTTTTGTAAGGCATTTTGCAACAGGAGTAATTAATAAACATTATGGGAGGGGTTACTGCTGAAAAAATAATTAAAAAGGCTATAATTATATAGTGATTAATAATATTGTAGTGAGCATGTCTCTTTAAGAAAGCCAAGTGGCAGTTGGCAGCTTCAGAAAGCTGTCTCTTTAAGAAAGCCAAGCGGCAGTTGGACAGGCTGGGGGCGTGGCCAGCTGTGTCTCATTTGGCTTGACCAATTGGAGGCAGTCTTAGCCGTCTGACAGTTATGATGTCATTCAGGTCTATAAAGGCAGCTGCCTCCGGAGCAGTTAGGGGCATTCCTGCGAGGCATTTCTGCCTTGAAGGGAATCCTGCCTTTTCTCCCACTGGTTTAGGAAGGTAATTTTATAATTTTACCTTGGGCCTATTTGGCCTGGGGTCTCGGACTTTCTCTGTAACATTGGCATGGGTTTATCTAGGTTCAGGACTAGTGGCAATTAACATTCACTTAGGATAAAAGGTTGTTCCTTCTCTCTCTCTTAATCCCTTGTAACGTTTTGTCTGTTTATCCCTACCCAATGTAACTTTCCTTCAAGTAAAATAAACAAGGCCTGATTCAGCTGCTTAGGAAGGATTGGGATCTTATGTCTTTTGTCCTGCTGGCTAGGATACCCCAGGGGACATACAGATAATATAAAAGTAATTAAGCAGCCAAAAAGCTTTTGGCTACCTGGTGCTTACTGGCACCAGGTTTCAGTCTTGGTGGGTAGAATTAAGCATGCACTGTCTACAAATGGTTGCAGTTTGATATGGAAGGGAGGATTGAAAACGCTATTTAGATGAATTAAAGGGGATCTGGAAATGGTTTTAAGGAGGTAGCAGGACTAGGAAAAAGTCCTTTTTTTTTTTTTTGCAGTTATAAGGAAATGAAGAAGATTTTGTTTGTTTGTTTGTTTGTTTGTTTCGAGACAGGGTTTCTCTGTGTAGCCCTGGCTGTCCTAGAACTCACTCTGTAGACCAGGCTGGCCTCGAACTCATCAGAAATCTGCCTGCCTCTGCCTCCTAAGTGCTGGGGTTAAAGGCGTGCGCCACCACTGCCCTGAAGAAGATTTTTTTTGTTTGTTTGTTTGTTTTTTTTTTTTTTTTTTTTTGGTTTTTCGAGACAGGGTTTCTCTGTGTAGCCCTGGCTGTCCTGGAACTCACTCTGTAGCCCAGGCTGGCCTTGAACTCAGAAATCCACCTGCCTCTGCCTCCCAAGTGCTGGGATTAAAGGTGTGTGCCATCACTGCTCACAACCAAAAATATAAGAAGATATTTTTAAAAATGAAAAAAGAGAAAAAAAATTGCCATAGTACAAAATGTATAATACTGTTGGTGGATAGAGTGAGAGAACCATTCAGTTTTTTCTTAAATCCTTTTATTTTCTTCTCTATTTTTTGTGCCAAGAGTATGCTTGATAGTTTAGAGAATCCCATGAAATCCTTAGAGTATCTTAGATATATAAATCAAAATACTGGGATGACATAAGAAGCCCGTTATACTGAAATAAAAATCAGCAAAATAAAAAACCTACAGTTTAGAAATAGTTAGATTTCATTAGCAGTGCAATCAACAAAAGATTTTCCAGTAGCCTAATAATATCTCTCAACTTGAAGAGCTTATGTGATATTTTGAGATAATCTGCAACAACTGTAAAGTGTTTTGAAAATATTTGGGATCTCAATTAGTGACAAAATTATTGCTACTTCTAATACTGTGGCTTGTGCATAGAGATGTCACTGAAGAAAGTATCCTTCAAGTGATTACTGAAAATGACAGATGTTTTCATGTCCAAAATCATGTACTCAGAACTTTATCTACAAAAGCTTTGGGACCATGGGTATGAATTAAACACCCCTTTAAAGAATGGCACTTGGGAGCGTAGCATGCTGTCATGGTGCTTTGGGTTAAGAAGAGCTCTCCCAGGGATTTCAGATCAAGTTGGTTTATTCAAAACCGGAAGGGACAATACAGACCGAGTAAGATGAGAACATCTATCATGTGTTTCAGGTCTTCTGGCCATTCTGTGCTTGCCTTCCATGGCTTATGGGGACTTCCTGATGGAGAGTGTCCTCCCAAGTCACAAAAGGGCATTAAGTTCAAGGTGTACATCAGAAGTCTGGATAGCGCTGTGGTCAGTATAGAACATGTTCATTCCTTGTCTTCCAGGTCTTTGTGGGCATTTGAGACTTTACCTACTATCCTACCATGGATGTTCTCTGATCTTTTTTGTTTGGAGTTACTTACCTGGCATTAGTTGGAGAGATCTTGGAAGAACACAAACAGAACACTGAGCCCTGAGCTGCTAGAAAGGGCTTTTTAATGGTAAGTGTGTTGCGAAGGCCCAGACATCTGCATTGACATTTTCTTCCAGTGACTGGGGCTTAGTCTAAATGACCAACTTTTGGTTTTGGACTATGACAAAATCTATGGGTGTGGTTACTTACTGAAATAATAGCACATTTATTTTCTGGTAGTGATGTGGGAACAAACCGTCTTCACACATATGGCTCAGGTCACAGTCTTACCACATAGCATGGGATGCATTGTCCACCCTGAGTTCTAGAATTAAAGAGAAAATAAACTTTCCTGGCCCCGTGGTTTGTCTACATTCTCCCTTCTAAGGAAACGGGAGTTCTGGTAATGTGTTTAGCATCATGCTTGTGAAATTTGCTCCTTATTCAATTTATGACTGCTGTTCTATGTGTCCCTCTTGTTTCTGGGGACACTGATGTGGCTTTGAGCTCAATGTTCTAATTGCATCCTAGCTAGGTCCTATCGTGGGTCCTATAACTCTCCATCGGATGCCCAGAAAATGTCAACAGTACAGCTCCCTATACAGAGGAGTGGTCCTGCAAAGACAGAGAGGAAACATCTGATGTTGCAGCCAGCCATCTGGCTATCTTTGGGGACTTAACATGCATATTAATTTACTCTTTTGTTTATTACCTTTCTAACCCTCAAACACTTAGGTGGTGCTAATTGCAATGTTTGTTAAGCAGGCTTCCCACTGCAATCCATCCCCTCAGTCCCAGCCGGTTGGGCAATTACCAGCACTAATATACTTCTAGCTGAGAGTCCCAGCAAGCAAAGTGGGCTGCCTGTGTCTGTTTCTCTTGGACGATGATCAATCAGCTTTGCTGGCTCTTCAAAACACGAAGGGGAAATATTACAGAAATATTTAATTTGCCAAAGTTAAATTCAAAGGGGCTTTTTAGGAAAGGGCATTGACAGATTAAATACTGTCTAAAAACACCTTTATATAAAACATACAAAAGATTTGGGTGGGGTCACATCTTCACTGGACTTGCAGGCCAAATAAAGTCCCAAGATAGATAATTTGGCCTGTCTTGAATGGATCTAGTCACTGTTTTGCAAAATTAGTACATTCAAAGACCACATGGCCCATAAATATCCCTTTGCTGCTTGCCAAAGATACGAACAAGCTAGATCAACAATCTGGGTGTGACAGGCACCTGTGTTTACACTGACTTCTTTTGCTTCCTCTTATAATGCATGAACTACCAACTCCAAATGCAAATAATGTCTGATTCTAAATGGCACTGAGTCAAGGTAAGAGGTAGTAAGTAGCTGGTGAAATTAATTACAGCAAGTGCTGAATTGGTCCTAAATTCTCCTTGTAGCCAGGATGGGAAGGTATTTCACAAATAGGAGGTCTAAAATCATTTCCACCTCAGAAAATAGTCTGGTGGAAGATATAGAGACAGATTAGACATCAGAACCAAAACGAGTAGAAGAAGGATTTAGGATAAAACTTTTCCATTTAATATTCACGATTTTAACTTAGCTGACACTTCAGTCATATATGGTAAAGGAACGTCTGTGTGGAACCTTGGTAAGTTCTGACCTCAATCTGTCAGGGTTTGGAGCCAAGCAAGGGTAGAGATAGTTTGACTTTGACATGGAAAGGAAAGAGAGAATGGGAAAGTTAAAGATGTTAGAACTACTCCTGTAGCTAAGCTTGACATTTCCTCCGGTATCAACATTTTCAGAGCTATGGAGAGCTTTATACCAGTGATTCTCTACCTTCCTATGCTGTGACTATTAATACAGTTCCTCATGTTCTGGTGACCCCCCAACCATAGAATTACTTTTGTGGCTACTTCTTATCTATAATTTTGCTACTGTTATGAATTGTAGTGCAAATATCTCATCTGCACTCTATCTGATATGTGACCCCTATGAAAGGGTCATTCAACCCCCAGAGGGGTCATGACCCGCAGGCTGAGCAATGCTGTGCTCTACACTGTCCTTAACTACTCCTACACTCTGCTTTGCTTGTTGTGTCACGGAGATGGATAGTTTAGTAACCATAAATAAATCCTTATAGTTTCCTTACTTTATTACCTTCCTAATGTAGGCTACACAGAAATCAGGCTGGCACAAAGCATTGCACTGTTTTGCAAGGATAAGCTCCATAAAAGCTTAAAGCAGGCAAAATATTCATTCTCTGAAACCAGGAGTTTTGGAGGTGTCTTTTAGAATGGAGGTACAAATTGGATTATTTAATGGTTTGAGATCATTTTATATTTTGTTTTTAAAGTCTCAGGAAGTTTTGTTCTCACGATAATTTTCATCAACTTCATTTGGAAATTAAAATGGCTTTTTTTTTTTTTTTTTTTTTTT
>JADRCC010518646.1:6570-21368 GCA_019843855.1 Hylomyscus alleni
GACTCTCTTCCTGGAAGGGCCTTCTCCATAGCAGAGACGGTCTGGGGCTGGCCCAGGAGTGCAATGCTACCTTCCAGCGACTCAGTCTCTGTATCTGTGAAGTGAACCAGCATCTACCTCACAGGATTTGAGAGAATTAGAAAAGGTGGTGACCCTCTAAGTACCCACTAAGGAATGCCAGTTTTAGGTCTTTTGTGATTAAAACAGGTCTGACCCTGGCTGCTTAGTACAGGAACCCCACTTCAGTTGTTGCTCGTCTCATGTGGATCCTTCTAGTAAGGTGGATTCCTTAAGGGTTCTGGGTTTGTTGTTGTTGTTGTTTTTAAAGATTTATTTTATTTATGAGTACACTATCGCTGTCTTTAGACACACTGGATCCCATTACAGATGTTTTTGAGCCACCATGTGGCTGCTGGGAATTGAACTCAGGACCTCTGGAAGAGCAGTCGGTGCTCTTAACCGCTGAGCCATCTCTCCAACCCAAGGGTTCTGTTTTTTTATTTATTTGCTGTGTACATTGATGTATGTGCCAGCGCCACATCTGCTCAAGTATGGAGGTCTGGAGATGACCCTGGGTGTCAGCTCTTGCCCTCCACCTAGTTTGAAACAGTACCTTTGTCCTTACTGTGCGCATCAGCCTGTCTGTCTTCACTGTGCATCAGTCTGTCCTCACTGTGGGCACCAGCCTGTCTGCACTGTGGGCATCAGCCTTAACTGGTTTCTTCCCGCTCGAGTTGTTGTGCTGGGGATCTAAATGAAGTCCTTGTAAGACACAGCCTCACTCAGTGAGCCGTCATCCCAGCTGCTGCTTAAGGATTCTTTGACTGAGTTATTTCTTGTTTGGCATCAAGGTGGGATTTTGTCAAGGAGAGTCAAAGGTCCAAGTCACAGAGCAGCAAGGGCGTTGACTGCAACTTCACTCTAGTGTCTGATTTCAGACAAAAGGGTCAGGACTCTAGAAAGATCTTTCCCCAAGTAAGTCTGTGTGAATTTCTTATTTTTGTATGAACATGAGTGATAGTCGTGCTGTTATTGTAAATGTTGGCTTCTGAGGACCATGGGAACTGTTACTCTTCGGCATGCATCTGTGGTGAGGAAAAGTGTTTCTGACCTACCAGGTAATATGGGAAATCTGTGTTCTTGGTGTGGGGAGACTGGACATGAGAACTTCGCAGTCAGGAGTGAGCTGCGAGATGGGTGTCGTGCAGCGGTTCATGGTGCCTTGCTTAAGAGCTGCTTGTGCTTGAGTGCCCAGCAGTTAAGAACACTGCTGCTCTCCCACAGGTCCTGAGTTCAGGTCCCAGCACCCACATGGATCTGAGGCCCTCTTCTAACATGCAGGTGTGCATGCAGATAAGCACTTGTATTCATAAAAATAAATGAGTCTTAAAAAAGAAATGCTTCCTTCTTCAGACTCTAGCTTCATGGGGACAAGGGATGTGCAGTTTTACAGCTCCAGCTTCCTTGTGAGGAAAGTGAGGTACACTGATGGATCCACAGACATGCAGAGGTCACCAGAGGTGGACGTGATCGTGGGACTGTAGCCGCGTCACCCCCTCACTGTGTCTCCTTATCATGGTCCTGCTAGCCCAAAGAAACACTGGAACACCAGACCAG
Source organism: Hylomyscus alleni (assembly GCA_019843855.1). Classification (NCBI taxonomy): domain Eukaryota; kingdom Metazoa; phylum Chordata; class Mammalia; order Rodentia; family Muridae; genus Hylomyscus; species Hylomyscus alleni. The sequence continues at coordinate 8,188 of JADRCC010518646.1, forward strand.
AAAAGCATGTGCAGGGGTGGGTGGATGAGTGGGATATATATATAGATGATCCATACATCTTTTTTTTTAAAGATTTATTTTTATTAGTATACATAAGTACACTGTAGCTGACTTCACACCTGAAGAGGTCGTCAGATCTCATTACGGGTGGTTGTGAACCACCATGTGGTTGCTGGGATTTGAACTCAGGACCTTTGGAAGAGCAATCAGTGCTCTTACCCACTGAGCCATCTCACCAGCTCCAAAAAGGTGATAGGATTTTTTTTTGTTTGTTTTTGTTTTGTTTTTTTTCGAGACAGGGTTTCTCTTAGTAGCCTTGGCTGTCCTTGAACTCACTCTGTAGACCAGACTGGCCTCAAACTCAGAGATCCACCTGCCTCTGCCTCCCAAGTGCTGGGATTAAAGATGTGCGCCACCACCACCTGCTACCACCACCTGGCTCCATCTCTTTCTATATATATACATACATATATATATATACATGTGTATATATAATGTATGTGTGTGTGTATATGTGTATATATATATGTGTGTGTGTGTGTGTATATATATATGGTTTCTAGAAACTCATTCGATAGACCAGACTGGCCTCAAACTCAGATCTCAGATATTCACTGCCTCTGCCTCCTAAGAGCTGAGCATGTACTGCCGCTGCCTGTGTCGTGTGAGACTGAATCATTGTATAGTTGGTATTGTAGGCATATACCATTCTGCCTAGCTCAGACTGAGAAGTTTTTAAAGCACACATTCTGTGCACATGAAGGGACATAGGAGAGAACACACAGTGACAGCTGAGCAATGTGAACAGAAAGGAGGAGGAAGAGGATAACGGACTGTGGAGGTAATTTCTGAGCTGGAGGCTTTTCATCGAGATCTCAGAAGCATGATGCACAGAGGAAAGAGAGCGAGGCTGCAGCTCTTCCCAAGGACTCTAGGTCAGTTCCCAGCACCTCGCCAGGCAGCTCTGTCACGTCAGCTCCAGGGGATCTGACCCTCCTTACTGAAGTCACAAACACACGTGTGCACAGACACACAGACACACACATACATAATACACCTTCAACACAAAGCAGAAAGGAACTGTGTGCCCGACACACAAGGTAGAGCATGGTGTGTGTCACTGGGGAAAGACAGAAGCACTCAGTAAAGGCTGGGAACTGCCCCAGTTGGTGTAGGCACCAAAGACAGAGGGAACATGGGCAGCATCAGACACGGTAAACACACACAACACAGGCACAGACAGCAGTAATCCACCTCATTGTCGTCTCCAACAAGAACTGCATCCCCTCAGACACCAAGTTCACTGACAGACTCGGAGAGACAACAGTGTGGCAGGTCTTTTTTTTTTTTTTTTTGAGTTTCACTTTATCCTCTTGGTTTCTATCATATGGCCTAAACAGGCTAAATAGCAGTAGACAGATGTTCAGAATTATCTGGAAAAAAGTATATCAGAAGTTGATGAGACAGCCTTCACAGGCTGTGCAAAATACCCCGGCAAAGAGTGGAGAGAGTCCACAGACTCAGCAGCTCGGGAATGACGCTCTACGTATTCTGGACAGACCCCGCTCTAAACAGTGTTTGTGTGAGCTAAGATGTCTTCACGTCAGCACAGAGGACTCTGAGGAGCCATTTCATCTTTACCCTTCTTACAGTCCGGCTATGTAGCCCAGGCTAGTCCAGAACATCAGATTGATGCTCCTGCCTGGGATCCTGGCCAGTTACATTATTTCTTTACTAATTTGTTAAGTATTTCTACAGAAGAAAGTTTATATTTTACTAGGAACATTCGCCTCTGAGGCAGTGTGTTCCCTGATAAAATGCACCTACAGCATCTTCCAGCTGGAAGCTCTGACTCAGATCCTCCAAAAAAATGGCCTTCAAACCAGACATTTGCAAGCCAGGTTTCCCTATTGGTTAATGAGTCCTGCTGGGTTTGTTTGCCACCTAAGTTTACCTTCTTGGCTATTTTTCCAGTACATCCTGTTGGTTTATTCTAGTTATTGGTGTCAGAGGTCATACGTTGATGGGTAAGGCTATGCAGCCCTCAAGTGGGGCTGGTCTAACTAGCTTTAGCTCTCCTGGTCTCAGGCTTCAGCATCCTAGGGCTAAAGCGTGTGAGTTGAGTGATCTCCATGCTCTGAATGGCACTAGAAGGTCCCATTCAGCCTCGCGCTCAAGTCTGCTCTTGGCTGTCCCTCTCCAGCACACCCAGGTGCTCCCAGAAAGTGACGGTATTTCAGTATAGGTTATTTTGGTGATCTGGTAGATATTTTGTTTTATATACATTTATCAATACAGACTCTGGTTTGTAGTTCTTTTAAAAAAGAATGGCACCTTTACCCCACTTTAGTTTTTATAGTCCTGGGAATGAACTCATGCATGCTGGGCAAACCCTGCGCCTGCTGAGCCGAGTCTCTAACCAGTTAGTGCTTAGCTCAGTGGTCAAGACTGCCAGGCCAGATGCACGAATGGTCAGCTTATTGTAGCATTGCTGCCTTTCTGTTGCTTTAAAGTAACTCATCCATGTCTGTGCCGTGTGTCAGAAGGACAAACTCCTTCTGAATTGGGAGGTTCAGGTGCTGTACCTGGACAGTGAGATTGTCCCACAGACACGTGTTGTACTGTCCTTGGTGGATGCCGGACTCTTCCCATATAGCGTCCCATGGGACACTCTGACGGCTCCTTGGTAGGCTCAACTGGTAGTGAAGGGAGAGGTGGCACAGGTGTGAAGAAAGTGGTCTCCTCCCTGAGCTGAGTGTGCTGCACTTAGCTGTACGTAAATAGACTTCAAGCTAGACAGGTAGAAGACAGGAAGTAGGACTATGACTGTACTGTAAGATGGGACACACAGGGCCAAGGAGATGGCTCAGTAGTGGGTAAAGTACCTGTGCCCAGGTAAAAAGCCAGCTTATGCCTCTAATTCTAGCACTGGTGGGTGGAGGCAGAAGGGTCCTGAAGTATGCTGTTTGGCCAGTCTAGCCAATCAGTGAGCTCCGGGTTCAGGGAGAGACCCTGACTCTAGAGATGAGAGTAATAAAGGGAAGGTACAGGCGTCGCTCTCCACAGGACTGTCTATGCAGACATGGTCACTTCATCTAGACAGCTAGCAGAGGAAGGTATGCGGCATCAACTCCTGGGGCCTGCGAACAACTTGTTCTTGAGGCCACATTACTATTTCCCTAGATTAACTCGTGCGCAGTCCAAGTCTTCTCACTTGATAAAGTGGCATGCCCATCCATGATGTCTTAACACAGTGCTCTACCTCCTTGGGACAGACACTAAGGGAGAAGAATTGCCATGAGTTTGAGCCCAGGCAGGGACACATAGTGAGACCCGCATCTGAGAAGCACAATTTATGGAAGTAGCCGGCATGAGGACATAGTTTGTTGTTTTGATGTTTTGAGATGGGGTCTCTCTGATAGTGTCCTGGAACTCACTATGTAGACCTGGCTGGCCTCAAACTCCCAGAGATATGCAGCAGACACAGAATTAGAAGCAACTGACACTGTATTTGTGTGTCTGGAATGTGTGCCTGGGATACTGTGAACTTCAGTCTAGCTTTGATGGCTGCTGCTTCTTTTTCTCAGAGGAAAAGCATTGCTAGTTCCAGGCATGAGCAGCAGGTGTCGCTGCAGCTCTGCTCCCTGTGTTGCACCTCTCCTAGATGGCCAGTTCTTAGTGCAACTCCCAGAACACTACAATGACTGTGTATGGAGGTGTGACACTGTGACACACTGTCCTCATGCTGCAGTACAACACTGAGGATGGCCTCAGCCCTCCCCTCCTACGGTCTGCACTGCTGAGCCATGCACCAAAGGACACAGAGATATCCGAGATGAGGTTATCACCAGGTGTTGATCTATTTAGGAATATGGTTTCACTGTGCAGTCCTGGCTGGCCCATGACTAAAGGCCAGCCTGTACATCAGAACCCACAGCTCACAGTAGTCTACAGCCCTAGTTCCAGGGAATCCAACACCCTCTTCTGGCCTCTGGGGGCACTGCAGCCCTATGGTGCACAGACAGACACAAAGGCAAACATGCATCAAACACACAAAATCAAAATAAGTAAATCTTAAAAAAATAAAAATAACTTAATGGTGCTGCGTAGTGAGGTCTCCCTGTGTCACAGGAGACCAGTGTTTGTGAAGACCAGGTTAGCTTAGGAAGCCCCGCTCTTCTGCCTTCAGTGTCCTAAAGAAAAGCACGCTACTCCATAGACTTCTTAACTTGCACGCGTTCCACGTGCAGCCTTATTATTTATAATGCTTTTTGCTGCAGCCTCTCTTTGTGAACAGCAGTCAGTCATTTTATATTACCTCCCAAGTGGAGCAAGGGCTAAGTATGTTGTGATTCTAGTCAAAACCAAAAGTAAGCATTTTTAGCTCTAAGAATTCTGTCATACTAGAATTTTCAAAATTATGCACATGCACAAAGAGCAGTTCGTGCTGTGAACTGGAGCTTTCCAGCTCTACGTGCTCTCTGGTAATGACTTCCAGATACGGCCATCAACTGGGAAGCTTCCATGCAGCTTCCGTGTGCCGAAGCACACACGAAGTGTACATACAGAAGTGTGCCGGAGCTTGCCCTTGGCATTATTGAAGGCAGAGAAGCATGTGCCGTGCACATGTCTCCTTAGCATCCAGAGTGCTGGCTGTGGAGAGCGACCTCTCGGGTGTAGGTAGTATTTGGGTTTTCGGTGGTGATGGCCTGGGCCAGGGGTGGGCCTGGCATTGACTCGGCTGCCTTTTTGTTTCAGATGTCATCTGGGTGATTCTCAGTGTGGAGGTGGGTGGACTTTTAGGAGTAACGCAGCAGCTGTCATCTTTTGAAACGGAATTCAACACACAGCCACATCGCAAGGTAGAAGGAGACTTCAACCCGTTTGCCTCTCCCCAAAAGAACCGACAATCAGATGAAAACAGCCTAACAGACCCTGGGGGTTCCGAGTTCGACTCGATCAGCAAAAGTACATGGGCTCCTGTTCCTGACCAAAGCGAGCAAGATCAGGATAGACTGTCACAGAGCTCTGTAAATCTGTCCCCCAGCAGTCACGCAAACAACTTATCAGTAGTGACTTACAGTAAGGTAGGTGCCCTCGGAGAAGGGGCAGGTGGTGGGCCCTGGGATTCCTGATGCTCCTTCGTGGCAAACCTAGAATGCTAGACCACCACAGCCCAGAGCAGCCCTGGCACCTCAACTGCTCAGCACTCCTACCGGCATCACCACAAGCCATCTCCCTCCCTGAGCGCCCTGTGGCTGCTGCTTCACCCCCATGTGTAATCACTTCTGTCTCTGTTCTGACTTGGGTGTTGAAAACTGAGGCTATTTACTGTTAATATTTTTAAAACTGTCAAAATATCATTAGCAATGCTTCCGGGGCAGGAATGTGCCGAGCTTAGTCATCGTCTTCGCAGTGCCCTATGCAACGGCTTTCTCTGTGTTTTCTTGCTTTAGGCAGGTTTCCCCTGAGTAAACCGACAAGCTCCATTATTTTATCCTAAGATTGTTGTCTGTGACTGTACTCTGTCACATAGTGTCATGTTGTGTCTTCAGTTTGCTTTGGCTCATGACTTCCTCCCCCACACCCCAGAGTGGCTCAGTGTGATATTTTGACTTGCACATGTGGGACATGTGCACATGAGGAACTGATTGCCTGCCATTCAGTATTTTGGCTCTGTAGAGGCTGTGCTGTGTGTTTGAGTTGACAGCTTCTCTGTGCTAGCCAGTTCAGCGGTTCCCACTCACTGTTCAGGTAAAGATGGCTCCCAGCTGCTGGTTTGGGTCTGAGCCCACAGCAAGGGTTGTTGTCAGGCTCAGCCCTGTGTGACTCTCCTCCCATGGACAAAGCTATCTCAAGTCCACCTGTGCTTCAAGCTAAAACTCAGCCTTGGAGCTTAAAATGAGCTGTGTGCTGGAGGTCAGGGTCGTCTGCTTACAGTGCTTTGTGGTCAGTCTTGTTGGAGCTAGCGTCATTCACTCAGGAGGGTGCACAATGATTTGTGTGTGCTGAGGTAGTCAGTCATTGTGTCAAGTGGGCCAGGCAGTGACTTGCCTGCATTAAGGGAAGGCTCCACTTTCTCTGATTTTTGAGGTAGGACCCTCCTTTCTATGCCTCTCAAGTGTTGTGCTTACAGGCTTAAGTTCAGCACAGCTGGCTAGGACTCCACATCTTCATATTCACACAAGTTTTCTTTTTGTTTTTTGAGACAGGGTCTCCTAGCCTAGATTGGCCTCAGCCTTGCTTTCTAGCTGAGAAAGTCGGCCTTGAACTTGTTTTCCTATGTCTGTAGATGCTAACTAAGCTCACAGACCTCCTTCTGTGCTGTGTTGGAGATGGAGCATGGCTTCATGCAAGCTAGGCAAGCACTCTACCAACCAGGCTACATCCCGAATGCAAGATTCTGTCTCTAAAGCTCTCTTAGTTGCTCGTACAGCAAGTAGAACAGCCAGCCTTGACCAAGCACGCCACGTTCAGTGGAAAGTCAGTGCACCTAAGGTCAGTGGAAGGTGAAGGGGGCAGAAGCAGCTCCAGTACTCTGTTGTTCGCAGAACAGGGCGCTGCTTTCCCCAGGTGGGCCCTGTACTGAGCGTAATAGCTGTCGTAAGGGCTCTGGCTAAGGAGCTGATGCCCTTTCTAGCTGTGACCATCTTCTCCTTCAGGGGTTGAGGCTTCTAACTAGCTGCAGTGGTTATTCACATATTCACAGCAGAGGTGAAGGGCTGAGCCCCCGCTAGCCTGAGGTCCTACTCAGCCCTGCTGCTAGTGCTTGACAGTGGGAGGCCACTTCATGTACTTAACTGACTAGCTTAGAGACTCTCACTGCCCACCCCACCCCACTCCCATTTAAAAGTAACTTTTCAGGACTAAAGAGGACCCAGCACCCACATGGCAGCTTAAAATCACCTATAACTACAGTTCCAGGGGATCCACCACCTTCTTCTGACCTCCACAGGCACCAGGCATGCAGATCAAGCATCCATACACAAAAGTTTGTTTGCTAATAGCTTGCTTGGTCATTCATTGATTCATTGATTCATTCATTGGTTTTTTTGAAGCAGGGTTTCTCTGTGTAGCTGTGGCTGCCCCGGAGGACTGACTCTGCCTTTCGAGTGCTGGGAGCACCACCACACCTGCTTTCCACATACATTTTTAAATCATTTTAAATACAAATAAAAGCAACTTCTGAGCTAGTGAGATGACTCTGAGTGGAGGTGCTGATAAAGTCAAGACTCAAGAGTACACGCAGGAAAGTGCAGGTTGTCCTCACTTCCACATGTGTGCCATGCCGTAACCACACTAACTACATCTTAGGTGGTACCCAAGAAGGCTTGGGCAGAGTGGAGTAATAGTGTGAAACTTTGATCTTAAAGAGACATTGGGACAAGCATTGTTTTTAATCCAAGCAAATTCATACTCAGAAAGCAACATGAAACATCTGGCTCCGATTTCTCATATCAGCACAGCGAGATGTGTTGACTCCGCCTCCTTTGGAGTGACACAGGCAGTGGTCACCGTTTGGAGAGCAGGTTACTGTCCAGTCAGAGCCCGAGGAGTAGAGTGCCGATCCCTGCCCACACTGTGACCATGCAGCAGGGAAGATTAGCCGTTCACAGAGCAGTTCAGAGTCAAGTTTGAATCAGAACTGTCAGTTGTGTCATTTACACCAGGGAAGCAGGTTTCCGCAGTAAGAGTAGAGCAGAGGTAAAGGGAAGGGATTCGCAAAGGTCGCCTGAACTTAGAAGCAGCCGAGAGAGACAGTGATGCTCTGAAGAAGAGCGGATGAAACGGTCACAGCTGGCTTTGGCAATACTGGAACTGAGTCCTGCCACACTCCAGAGGCCAAGGCAGGACAGCCAGCTACACAGAGAGACCTTTCTGTCTTGAAAATTCCAAAGAAAAGAAAAGAGAAAAGAAAATGTGGTATTAGGGGATTGAAGAGATAGCTCAGGGTTCAGAGCACTGGCTGCTCTTCCAGAGGACCAGGTTCAATTCCCAGCACCTGCGTGGCAGCTCACAACCATCCTTAACTTCCCAGGAGATCTGACGCCTCCTTGTGGCCTCTGCCAGCACTGTATGCACATGCAAATACCCAGACACACAAAACAAATAAATTCAACATGTATAGATACATAGACGTATATGAAACTAAAGTGGATACAAGTGGAGGTCTGTCTAAAGTGAGACTTAAAAAGCATGTATGTGGCTCTCACTCCTGCTTCTCCACCTTGCCTCTTACCCCCTTGCTCCCCCTCTCCCCCATTCCCTCCCCCCTCTGTCCATGTGGTCATGGCCGGCCCCTACTTCTCTACTCTCTCCTTCTCTCTGCCTTTCTCTGCTACCCTCTAAACTCCCCTCCCCGTGCCCTAAATAAACTCTATTCTATACTTAAAAAAAAAAAAAAAAAGCATGTTATGTAGCCAGTGAGGTGCTCAGTAGTTAAGGTACTTGGTGCTGAGCTTGACAAATGAGTTCCATATCCAGGATAACACATGATGAAAGGATAGAACCAACTTTCACATAGTTCTCTGGCCTCCACATATGCTCTGCGTTATCTTTTAAGGAGACATTAAAGGCATAGGTAAGGGGGATAGAGAGAGAGTTCAGTGGTTAAAAAACATTTGCTGTTCTTAACAGAGGGCCCCACATCAGCCATCTGTAACTCCAAGGAATCCAGCACCCTATTCTGCCTCCTAGTATATCTGCACACATGTACGTAGGCATTATACTCAGGCACGCATGCAGTAAGTTAAAAAGTAATGCATCGGTGATCCTAAATGTATGTATTTCACTTGAGAACACGGGTAGTTGGTTCTTGAAGTAGACATGTTGCCTCTGTAACAGAGTTTAACTTGTAAGCCTTGGGAGGACAGGCAGAGATCTCTGGAGGACTCTGCTCCCTGAGCACTGGGTGCTTGTGTCAACAGAATAGCACCTCTGTCCGTGTTGACTGGACACCGTACCTGGTGGCTGTGAGTAGCCCTGAGCTCTGGGCGAGCGCTCATACCTCAGCTGCTGCCCACAGCCCACAGTCGGGCCCTCCCTAGGAGAGCTGTGAAGGTGTCAGCAGTGAAGCATATGCCCACCTGCCCCAAAGATTCCTAAAGCTGGTTTCTTCTCTCATGAGTTGGCTGGCCTCATAGTCAGCTCAGGTGTGGCGGATTGTCCCAAATACTGGTGAGGATGAGGCTGACTCAGTGACCCTCTGACTGGGACAGTAATAGGTGCAGTCAGGGTCACAGAAGACGGGGATCTGTCTACTCTAGACAGTACATTCTCAGTGATTCAGCTGTTTGGACAGTTGGCTAATGGAAGCTGTATAGGTGTGTGGAAAGAACGAGTAGACCTACTGAAGTCAAAGAGGCATGGCCCGCATCTGTGTGCTTTCTGAGCCCGTCCAGAACAGTAAGACGAGTGATTGAGGACAGATGGGAATAAGTGACAGGTTGTGGGGCAGCGGGTGCTGTGTGTCCTTCTGTGTGCAGCAAAGAGCCTTTTCAGCAGGCAGGCTGAGCGCAGCCTGGCTCAGAAGGCAGACATGTGATCCTCTCTGCTGGCTTCTGCTCGCTCCTCCTCCACTTTGCAATAGCCACAGCTGAGTGCCATCTGCCCTTGTGCCCAACAGTCCCACCTCTGCCCTGTATTTTTAAGAATACAAATGTGTGTGTACCAGGGGAGGGGGTATATGTGTGTGTACATGTGTGCCTCTGCCTGGCATTTTTGAAAATACAAACATGCACATATGTAGATGCGCACTTGAGCTCCATGGTGCTTGTCTGGAGGTTGGAGGTCAGCCTTGCAGAGTTGGCTCTGTCATTTGGGCCCAAGAAATCAACCTGAAGTTGCCAGGCCTCGCAGTAAGCCTCCTTACCTGATGAGCCCTGGCGGTACTGGGTGACTAAAGCACACAGAAGTTAATTTCTCTCAGATGAAGGCACTGGAAGGATTGTGTAAGATAAGTCTTTGCTTTTGTGTATACATTTTTATTTTTTATTTTGTGATTTTTGAAACAAGGTCTCTGTGACCAAAACTGGGCTTGGGCTGTGTGCACTGCTAAGTCTGAGAGCTAGTCTTACTCTGTGGGGTACAGATGCCATGACTCGATCTTATCTGCTTTGAAGAAGCCACAGATTTAACATATTAGTCCGGAATAGTGATGTACACTTTTAATCCCAGCTCTCTGGAGGCAGAAGCAAGAAGATCTCTGTGAGTTGGAGACCAACCTGATCTATATAGATAGTAGGTTCAAGGACAGCCAGGGACAGGTACAGAGACCCTGTATCAGAAAGGAAGTTTAGCATGGTCGTAGGGAGTGACCAGAGACAGTTGTCACTCACTGTACTGATGATTTCATGAGAGGCCCTGCAGCTCTCCTGGGTAGTTTTTGTGACCAAGCAGTTCTATGAGGTTTATGACTGCCCCATTCTAGCTCCTCAGTGTTTTTGAGGAGTCAGGCAGGCAGGACCCATGCCCCACTAAACACCTTGTCCTGGCAAGCTTTCTCTCTGTCCTCCAGATAGGGAGCGATTCCTGAAGAATGTCTCTCATCTCCTGGGTTAGATTTTGTTGGCATTGAAATTTCTACTGTGACAAAAGCACTTAGTTCCTGAAGTCACAGAAACAGCTGTACTACATTCCCTGATTGTTGTCCTGCAGAGGGCACAGCCTCCGTGGCTTCATTCTTTCTGAGCATACTCTTTAGAGTGGGATAGTCTCGGCAGCTGGCATGCTGCTCTTGACAGGTTCTGTCCTGCAGAGGCTGTGGAGCATTTTAGGCTCAGAGACAGCCAGTTTGAGTCCTGAGGTAGAGATGTGCCTGGTGAGTTCCAGGAATGATAACAAGGTGGGAGTGCTGCAGGGGAGGCTGGGGGCTAAGCAGAATGTGAAGTCAGAGGGCAGAAATTAGATAGCAGAGGCTTTAGGGGCATGTGCGGGGCACTATGGTCGCTCTGCTGTGTGGAGGGCAGTGCGCACGGCGGAGGTAGGGATGCGAGGTGTAAAGATGACAGAGTGGTTAGAAGGGCGGGGGCGGGAGCAGGGTGTTCCATAGAGGGACAAGCAGCCTCACCTCAGATGTGAAGTTTAAGAGAAGAGAATAGGGTCAGGTCGGAGCTGTTCATCTGGGTGTTGGGTCACATGGATGGTGTGGAGCGTTGTAACTGGCTTGCCGTTCCCTTGCTGATAGGCTGGCTTGAAGCCGTGGGCGCGTGTAAGAACAGTACCAGTGTCTCTGGAACAAAATCCTCCAGTGGCAGAGAGAAAGTCCAGAGACTAAGCTGGGCTCTCGAGCACACCTAGAGCAGCAGCATTTGCTGCAGTTTCCAATGGTGCATAGACTTCAACTCATGCAGAAATTCCTATATAAGCCAGTCAACCAAGCAAGCAAGCAAGCAAAACAAAAGGAAGGACAGAAAGAAAAAAAAAGGAGAGAGGGGGCCAGGCGTCATGGTTGCAGATCTTTAATCCAGCAGAGGTAGATGGATCTCTAGGCCAGAGACCAGCCTGGTCTAGACAATGCTGCAGAGTTAGACCCTTTCCCCACCCCCACCCACAAAGAAAAACCTTTTAAGAAGAAATTAAAAAAAAAAAAAAAAAAAAGGTCAGTTGTGTAACTCCCACCTTTAGTCCCAGCACTGAGGAGGCAGAAGCAGACAGAAGCTGAGTTTGAGGACAGCCTGGGATGTGCAGCACATACCAGGCCAAGGAGGCTACGCAGAGACCCTGTCACCTGTAGCAGAAACCCAGCTAAAGCCACCGTGGCCTAGAAGGTGACAACCACCCCCAACCCAAAATCCAAGAGTGAGTGAGATACTCAGTGGAATAGCACAGCCAAAGCCCGGGGTTAGCGATGTCTGAGCCGCCATGGGTGTGCTTAGAGTCAAACTTGGGTCCCTCTCAAGCTCTCCAGCCCTTAGCTCTAGGACTCCATAGTTACAGAGAGTAATACAGTGCTCACCAGTGCCTGCAACCTTTCCATGGCACTTAATAGTAGGTCGTGACCAGAACCCAGTTAGAGTCCGGCGTTCTAGATCACATTTTGATGCACAATTTTGGCTGTCCTATGCAGACGGTCTGTATGTACATTTGTGTCGGGTGTGGAGGGCAACTCCTCGCCCACCTGTAGCAGCTGAGGACCCATGGCCAAGGAGGAAGAAGCGAGAGGGAGGAGCACAGGCCCCGCCCACTGTGCTCTGGCAGCCCAGCACATTCTGTACAGAAAGCGTTTGTCAGGCAGGGGACTCTGGGTTTGATGCTGTTACAATGACTCCATCTCCTGAAAGCTCAGAGAGAAGAGCTAGTGAAGGCCTCTCCTGAGCGGCTGTTTGCATTGGCATGGACTGTGTGTGCACTTTAAAATAATTTAAGCAAACAGCAAGGACCTAGAAAATGTCTTTTGTTATGTACCATTTGCTGATTGACTGAGGCTGGGAAGTATGTCCAGGAACTCTCCTTCGACCTCAGCAGTTTCAAAGGTGTCAGACTCCTCTGGGTTTGTTTTGGGGCTCTGGGCATTGTCGCAGACTGCTGACACTAGGCAGGCTTGTAGCACAAGACAGCTGTGCTCTCAAGATTGCCAGCTCTTGTCACACTGGTCATGTCACAACTCTCTCTCCCTCTCCATCTCTCTCTCTCCCTCTTGCTCTCCCTCTTCCCCTCTGCGTTAATTTCTGCTGGGGTTCTGAGGCAGGGTCTGTGCACAGAAGTCCACTGCTTGGGTCAGCCTCTCCAATGCTTAGATGCTAAGCTTTCACCGCTCAGGAGCCAGGCTGCTCTGGCGACTCCAACAGAGCCTGTCAGCTGGTGAGAACCTGTTCTTTTACCCGGGGGGGAAGGATTGGCCTCCCTCCCCACAGAGGCCTGAGGGACTGGGTCTCTTTGCTTGTCGTGGGTTGCCTAAGGACCAGTCACAATTGCCTGCTCCATACAGAGGCAGCTTTCATGGTGTTCAGACAGTCATGAGCCACTCAGTCTCTGCTGATCCCTGTCTTCAAAGTGTCACCAGTGTGCCTTGCCACAGGCACAGACATGAGCCAGAGAAGAGAAATATTGTGTGGGGAAATTGGTTTTGTGTTTTCAAGCTTTTCTCTTTGCTTTCAAAAAAATTTATTGTGCTACAATAAATTTTTAAAATGTTAATATAATTTTTAACTCTCGTGTGTGTGTGTGTGTGTGTGTGTGTG
>JADRCC010518655.1:0-10065 GCA_019843855.1 Hylomyscus alleni
TCCACTTGGCACATAATAATCAAAAACACTAAATGTACTGAACAAAAATAGAATGTTAAACAGTACAGGAGGAAAAGACTAATTAACAAATAAGTCACCAGGTGGTGGTGGCACATGCCTTTAATCTCAGCACTTGGGAGGCAGAGGCAGGCAGATTTCTGAGTTCGAGGCCAGCCTGGTCTACAGAGTGAGTTTCAGGACAGCCAGGACTACATGGAGAACCCCTGTTTTAAAAACCAAAAAAAAAAAAAAAAAAAAACAAATAAGTGTAGACCTACTAAAATAACACCCAACTTCTCAGTGGAGACTCTAGAAGCCAGAAAATCCTGAAAAGATGTTCTAAACTCTAAGAGACCACAAATGTCTTCCAGCTGAGACTACTATCAGCCAAACTTTCAACCACAATAGATGAAGAAAGACACTCCATGATAAAACCAAAGGTAAGCAGGATCTACAAACCCAGCCATGCACAAGGCACTAAAAAGACAAAAGAGGATAACTACACTCAAGAAAACATACAAAATAAGCTCAGACCTGCACATTTAAAAAGGGGAAGCACTGTTCGTCCCAAGAGGTTCTTGGGATGAACAACAATATGGACTGACCAATGCCCTCAGAGCTCCCAGGGACTCAACCACCAACCAAGGACTATACATGGTGGGACTGATTGTTCTGGCAGCATGTGTATAGTAGAGGATTGCAAAGTTGGTCATCAATGGGAGGAGAGGCCCTTGGCCCTGTGAAGGTTCTGTGCCCCAGTGTAGGGGAATGACAGGGCCGATAAGTGGGAGAGGGTGGTGTGGCAGACATGGGGAGGGGGGACACAACAGAGGTTTGTTCTTGTTTTTGTTTCTTCGTTAAAAAGAAAAAAAGAAAGAAAAAAATAAAAAATAAAAATTAAAAAAAGGGGAAACACACACACACATATATGCACACAGATACACAACAACAACCAACAACAAAACAGGAATCAATAATCTCTGCTCACTGATATCTCTCAACACCAATGGGCTCAAGTCCTCAATAAAAAGGCACAGGCTAAAAGAATGGATGAGAAAACAGAATCCATCCTTCTGCTGCTTCAAAGAAGCACACCTTCCCATCAAGGAGAGACATCACCTCAGGGTAAAAAGATAGAAAAAAGATATTCTAAGTAAATGGACCCAAGAAGCAAGCTGGTGTAGCATTTTAATATAGGTCAAAATAGACTTCAAACCAAAACTAACCAGAAGAGCTAGGGAAGGACATTACATACTCATCAAAGAAAAATCCAAGAGGATGTTGCATTTCTAAACACTTACACATCAAACCTAAGGACACCCAAGTTCATAAAAGAAACACAACTACAGCTAAAAATCACATATTGACCCTTGTACAATGATGGGGGTAACTTCAGCACTCCACTCTCACTAATAGATAGACGATCCAGACAAAAACTAGACAGAGACATGCTGGCGCTGAATGATACCGTAAACCAAATGGACCTGTCAGATATTTACAGAATATTTCATCCAAACACAAAAGAATATATTTTCTTCTCAGCACCTCATGGAACTTTCTTCAAAATTAACCACATTCTGGGACACAAAGCAAATCCCAAAAGATAAAAGAAAATTGAACTAAACCCCTGCATCCCATCTGATCATCACAGGTTAAAGCTGGATATCAACAACAACAGAAAGCCAACAAACTCATGGAAACTGAATACCTCACTACTGAATGAAAAAGTCAAGACAGAAAATAAGAAAGCAAAGACTTTCTAGAATTCAATGAAAAGGAAAAGGCAGTATATCCAAACTGACGAGGACACAATGAAGGTGGGTCTAAGGCCAGTTCCAAGCGCTAAGGACACAATGAAGGTGGGTCTAAGGCCAGTTCCGAGCGCTAAGGACACAATGAAGGTGGGTCTAAGGCCAGTTCCGAGCGCTAAGGACACAATGAAGGTGGGTCTAAGGCCAGTTCCGAGCACTAAGTCCTGCATTCAAACAAACAAACAAACAACAGAAGAGATTGCATACTAGCAACTTAAGAGCACAACTGAAAGCTCTAGAACAAAAAGAAGAAATCACCCCCCAGAAAGGAGTAGACGGCAAGAAATAATCAAACTCGGGACTGAGATCAATAAAATAGAAACAAGCAAACAAACAAAAGATACAAAGAATTAATGAAACAAAGAGAGTTGGTTCTTTGGGAAATCATTAAGATTGACAAACCCTCATCTAAACTAACCAAAAGGTGAAAAAGGAATATCCAAATTAAAAAATTAGATATGAAAAGTAGGATATAACAATAGACACCAAGGCCAAGCAGTGGTGTCGCACGCCTTTAATCCCAGCACTTGGGAGGCAGAGGCGGGCCGATTTCTGAGTTCGAGGCCAGCCTGGCCTACAGAGTGAGTTCTAGGACAACCAGGGCTACACAGAGAAACCCTGTCTCGAAAAACCAAAAAAAAAAAAAATAGACACCAAAAAAATCATAACGTTATACTTTAAAAACATATACAGCCTCACAACCACCTGTAATGGGCATGTAATGTCCTCTTTTGGTGTATCTGAGGACAGCGACAGTGTATTCACAAGCATAAAATAAATAAATCTTTAAAAAAAAAGTCAATAATCCCCAACTGTGGCAGTTGTTTAAAAAACATATATATGCATGTATACACATACACACACACACACATTCATACACACACGCACACACACACACCCCAAATTGGAAAATCTAAAAGCAATAGAGATTTTTCTCAATGCATACAACCTACCAAAGTAAATTAAGATCAGGTAAGCAATTTTAAAAGACCTATAACCTCTAATGAAATAGAAGCAGTAATTAAAAGTCTACCAACAAAAAAACACTCAGGGACAGATAATATTAGCCCAGAATTCTACCAGACTTTCAAAGAAGAGTCCATGCCAATAACTTCTCAAATTATTCCACCAAATAGAAACAGGAGTAACGTTATTCAATTCATTGTATAAGGTCATAGTTGCCCTGACACCCAAACCACATAAAGACCCAACAAAGACAGATAGTTACAGACCAATTTCTCTTAAGAAAACAGATGCAAAGAGATGCAATAAAAAAATTGCAAGCCTAATCCAAGAACACATCAAAAAGATTACCCATCACAATTAATTAGGTTTCATCCTAAAGATGCAGGGATGGTTCATTATACATAAATAAATAAAATGTAATCCACCATATAAACCGACTGAAAAACAAAACCACATGACCATCTCAGTAGATGCAGAAAAGACCTTTGATAAAAATCCAACACTCCTTCATGATAAAAATCCTAGCAAGATTATGGATACAACAACAACAGACCTACAAGGGACATAAATCAACATAATAAGGACAAGTTACAGCAAGCCCAGAGCCAACGTCAACTTAAATGGAGAAAGGTCAATAGAATAGATAGTTATGGGTGAAAGACTGGAATGGGAGGATCAAGTGGGGATGGGGAGAGAAGAGGGGGCCAGGGAGGGAATACAAGGAAAGATATTTAAAGTTAAGTGCCATTTGAGGTGAGGTACGGGAACCTAATATAACATACACATATTGTATATATTGTTTCCTAAAATATACACATATATGAAGGCAGTCTGAACAGAATAGCCAAATAGTGAGTAACACAGAGCCCCAACTGGATATCTCTTGTCACCAATGAAGCTTGCAGGATGGGGAATTGGTTACATTCAATTCAGTTGTTGGCCACAAGGGCAGCTTTTCTTCCATAGTTCCTACCTCTGCTCAAGCCTTGAGCTTCTGCCCTGACTTCTGTCAGTGATGGACAGTTACCTGGACGTATAAACAGAAATATACCATTTGCTCTCCAAATTGTTTTTGGTAATGGTATTAGTTATGGCAAAGGAAAGCAAACTAAAGCATGCATTTGGACCACTAACGATGCTGCTTCAACACCTGAGGCAGTATGGATAGTATGAATGAGGCAGAGAATTCTGTTCAGTACGTGGCACCAGTAATTGGACTCTACATGGACTCTGTAGTCTCAGAAGCAAGCTAGGTCATCTCACAGATGGGAGTCCAGCCACACTAGCCCCATTGATGCCCCCAGCCCTCAGTGGCTCCTGTGAAGTCTCAAGGTTCACTGAACCTCTGCTGCAAGGTAGCGTGCGCCATCTTTATATGACAGGCAAGCGGCACCTGTTAAATCTCAACGATACGGACCCCTAACCAAGACCTCCACTGGGACACCACTTGCTGACATTCCAGCATGAATGGGAAAATCTCACAAAGCCCCACTCCTATATGAAGGACTACCAGCAGTTGAGAGCTTCCAAGAAAGGAAGAATCTGTCCCATGAGAGATTATCCAAACCCAAGTGGCCAGCCTTAAAATCATACCCACGCAAGCAACACTAAATAGTCTTTGCAGGTAGGTGTGTGTGTTTCTATACGTATGTTTGTGATTAAAAACAAAGACGAGGTCATAAAGTTGATAGGGAGTGAAAGGGACATGAGAGGAGTTGGCGAGAGGAAGGATTCCCCCCCACCCTAACCCCCCACAAAATGTAAAATATGTTTAGAAAGAAAATGCTTGAGGGTTCAGACACCTGCGAACCCACCAGGGGGCGCTCGAGGAACTTGCTGAAGGTCAGAGTAGCCTAAAAGCCAGTTTCGGGAAGCAGTGTCCCAGGAGAGCCTGAAATGCTCAGGTGAAGTTTGACTTCTCCCTAGCACAGGCCAAATTCTGCCTGCAGGGGGGAACCAGGCCTCGGAAGTTGTGCTTCGTTCCCAGGGTGCTTGGAAAAGGCCAGGATGGACTCTCATAAGCCTTATTGGAGGATTTGGTGTGTTTAGCCCACTTGCCTAGCAATGGTTCTCCTTCTGTGCTTACTAAACTGCAAAGAGAATCCGTACAGTACAGACGTGAGCACCTTGTAACTGCATTACTCTTGGGTTTTTGTCTTGTTTTTTGTTTGTTTGCCAACCGTCTGCCTTTCCCTGGCGTTTTTTGTCTTCCCCACAGTTACAAGCTATACATTGTTATACAATGTTACGAAGAAACTTTCAGAACCGATTCCTGTTTTCACTCCCTCCCCAAGATGAGTTTATGATGTAGCCTCTACCCGTACCCTCCCCGAAGGCGGATCACCTCTTGGTCCAGTTGTCACAGATTGACAGGACACCTCAGTGCCACAGAGTTTATGTCTAGGTAACCCCGAGTGTAGTTAATAACTATACCCCAAAGCTCAATGGGGTGCTCAAAGATGCTGGCAATTCAGACAGCCAAAAAGACAGTACAAAGAAAGGGCTCTCTTTAAGAGAGGAGGGGCCATACTCCCAAAACATTTATTGCAGTATATTGCTTACAAAGTTACATAGTATATTATAGTTATCCTAACATGAGTTATTTACTATTAGTTGTTTCTTTCTTCCTTTACCTAATTTACAAGTTATATTTTTATCATAGGCATATATGAATACAGAAAAACAGGACACACGGATTGATGGTCTGCAGCTTCAGCCAGCATCCCCGGGGAGGCAGGGGGTTGGGGGACACTCCTGAAATGTATCTCTGTAGTTTAAGAGGAGCACTCTAGCTTCCTAGGGCCGCTATAACAAAATACTACAACTAAGAGGCTTAAAACAACAGAAATGTCTGTCTGTCTCATGCTGCTGGCAGCCAGATGTCCATCGTGTGGTGGGGCAGGGGGCAGCAAATTTCTCTAGAGCTCTAAAACAGGCTTCTCACAGCTTCCAGAAGTGTCTGACCCTTCCTGAGATGGCAGACAGGTGGTCATCTTCATTCGGTGTCTTCATTTCATCTTCTTTCCGTGTGTGTCTCTTTTTATAAGGACACTGGTCAGTAAGCTGGGGCCTCGTACCTCAGTGACCCCAATAACACTGGAAATCGTTCTCTCTAAAAAGGCAACACTTTGAGGTACGGGGATTACTCTGGGATGTTATGGAAAGCTATGTGTGTGACTCTCATGAGAATGAGAGCATGATAAACCACATGAGCTTCAAGGCTCAAATGAGGATTCTGTGTACTACATTAGGCAACTGCTCAATGATAAAGTGTCAACCGAGGCACAATAAAGTGCTACAGTGTATCTGAGCAAACACTCATTGTTGTTGGGCAGTTGTTGTGTGGCCCAGGCACTTCAGGTGGGAACTAACTCCCTAGAGGCATTAATGCCAAGCCAACGTGATTGGTTACAGCTCCACAGCTGTTTATTTGGTCTCTTCCCATTGGAGAGTCCCTAGCTATGTAAATGTTTGGCTACTGCTGATTGGTTTTGTTTTTCTTTAATATGCAAATTTATGTAAAGTTAGTTTCTATTACATTTTGTTTTCAAATCACGAAAAGCTAAGGTCATGTAGGAAAAGAGCATGACGATATGCCTTTTTACGCTTCAGGCCTGCCCTCTATTTCAATACTTTAACACTATGGTCAGTCACTGATACAGAAAATCAAATCCAAGCCAAGAGAAAGAAAGATTACTGTACAAGTACCCAAAAAAATCATCATAGAATTGCTTTTTATAGAGAACACAGGTTATCTGTCTGCATTGTACATAGTAAATGTTCCCAGACTCAGATTGACATTCCAAGGACCACCGTGCTCACGGCCAGCAGAGGGCCTGTGCTTCTCATGGGTTTCAGTTGGAATGCTCACGGCCCAACAGGCTCTGGTCCCCAGAGGCCCCACTTCAGTTCCTGCCATGGCCTCTCGATGAACAGGGTCAGAGCCAGCCCACAGAGGAAGGTCAGCACACAGTGTCCGAAGAAAAGATAGAGCTGTGGACAAAGAGGGCACAGTGGGCAGCTTATGCCATGTCCCTCACCCCCATGTTTGGATCTGATAGTATGCTACCCCAACTCCATGAAGCAGAGCAGAAAAAAAGAAAAAAAAGGGTCCCAAACATTAGAAGAGTTTGCCCTAGACTAAAGCCCCGCCTTTTCCTTCTGCTAAACCAGAGAGGACAACTTTAGAAAAGAATAACACAAAGCCAGCTTCTAACAAAGCCAGCTGTGCTCACAAAGAGCGAGTGGCAAGCCAGGGTAGGACCAAGGGCCGGGCATTTGCTTACCATGTTGGTGTCCGTGTAGTGAATAAGGGTCTCCTGCAGCCCATTATAGAGAATGATCACTATGGGGTGTACAAGGTAGCAAGCATAGCTTATGCTCGCGGGGAGACTCCAGATGCCACAGGAAAGCATGCGCTTCACAGGACCTGCCAGGAAGAAGTGCAAAGTCACACAGTCACAGGCCTGCCTCTGGTCCCTGATACTACTTGACACATTGCAGGGATTCTCTTTTTAAAAGTGGGGGTGGGGAGAGCTGGTGAGATGACTCAGCGGGTAAGAGCATCTACTGCTCTTCCAAAGGTCCTGAGTTCAAATCCCAGCAACCACATGGTGGTTCACAACCACCTGTAATGAGATCTGACGCCCTCTTCTGGTGCTACAGGGTACGTATGTATAATAATAAATAAATCTTTGGGCCGGAGTGAGCAGGGTTGACCGGAGCAAGTAGAGGTCCTAAAAGTCAATTCCCAACAACCAGATGAAGGAGAAGGCTCACAACTATCTGTACAGCTACAGTGTATATTCACATACATAAAATAAATAAATAAATCTATTTTTTAAAAAAGTGTGAGTGTATGTGTGTTTGTGTGTGTGTATGTGTGTGTGTGTGTGTGTGTGTGTGTGTGTGTGTACACATATGTGCATGTGTCCCTTGGAGGCCAGAAGAAGATGCTAGACCTCCCGAATCCAGAGCTGGAGATGATTGTAAGTTGCCCAATATGGGTGCTAGGACCAAGCAGGAACACAGGCGGCAATAAACCCTTACGTGCTGAGTCATCTCTCCAGCCCCTATTCTGTCCCTGACATCTATCTCCTCTCCTCCTTCTGGCCACCACCCTATTTACAAGGCCTTGCAAGAAAAAGAATTCTTTCTTATCTATTGTTGGATCCTAAAGATATAGAACCACTGTCTGACACAAAACAAATGCATGAACAAATGCATGCCACTATGTGAATAAACCTGGAGACACTCAGCCCAGCCCTGGACCACGGCTAGCACCTGGGGGCCCTTTGGTGACTGCTTCCAGGAGGCCTGGGATATGCACACTCTGTCAGCAGGGGTGGCCGGGGACCACCTTGGCTGAGGCTGCGCATTTTCATCCCCAGCCAAACTCTAAACTCATCCAGGGAGGGCCCTGGAGTATGCAGCTGCCTTGCTTCCTCCTGGGCTCTGTTCCATGGCTTTAAGGATCCAAGGAAGTTTGGAAACAGAGATAGATTTTTCTGAGTGGTGTTTGGCAATACCTCTTTACCTCATCCAGGCCCAAGAGAGAAAGGGAAGAAAATGTCAGGAGGTTCGAACGGATCTATAAACAGGAGAAAATTCCTTGCTTTCTATATATGCCCTTCATCGGCCTGCCCCTCTGCACGTCGAAAGCCAGCAGCACAAAAGATAGTCTCCCTGGTTGTAGAAGGGGTCTTAGTGACTATGCTGCACCCCTCAGATGGATACTGAGGTCTGAGGTGGCTATGACCAGGAGCCTTGTTCTCAGTTACGACATTATATCATTTTCTCAATATTTTTCAGAATCCTTATCTAGCCCCTAAACTACCTTTCCTGGAGAGGCCCAAACCTTGTCTTTCAGGATCTACTCCCTTAGTGCATAAACCAACAGAAAAATTAAAAATAATATATAAGGATTATTAACCCCAAGGATAGAGACAAATTGGCCTTTCTGGGTTGGTGTCAACTACTCATCACTTCGTCCTGGTACACACCTTGTATTTTTAACTTTGCCACCCTTTGGAAAAGGGTGTGAGCCCAAGAGCAAAGCTAGGGGCCACCTCCTACCTCCATAGCCTTCCTGACAGGCCAAGATGACCCAGCCCACAGCTGCTGCCCACAGGGTCCGATGGAGGGCCTGGTACAGGGCAGCAGCCATGGAAGAGGTTGAAGAGGTATCATCCGCTACGTAGGCCAGGGCGACAACTGCAAAGAGGGTCAGCAGAGAGAAAGTCCAGCCCAGCATGGCCCACACCTGACGGGAACAAGAGACAGTTCACAGCTCATGAATCACCGCATCCTTCGGCACATGCTTACTGGTGCCGTTTCTGTCACTTCAGATCTCCATGACTAAACCTCAGCCACTACAGATTTGACTAAAAAAATCAGCTTAAGGGTAGGCAGAGCTTAGAAACAATGGGGGTGAAGGGTGTGTGACTATAATGGGATGAGATGAGCTGGGTATGGCACATATGCCTGTAATCCTGTTGCTCCAGAGACCAAGGCAGATCTGTGAGTTCAAGTCCAACTGGGCTACATCGAGAGACCCTACCTCAAAAGTTGAAGTGTCACTGTGCAAAATAATGACCTATTGAGTGACCTATTGACTCTGCGTGTCCAATTGTTGTTAGATCATTATAACACTTGGATGCGTGAATATAACATCCTTAGATCATATCCACTCCCTACTAATGCACACATACCCGTCTCCCCTCCCTCTGGACACCTTCCCATTCCCAACAGTTTCTCTGCTACTCTTGCACATTTCATTTTTAATAAGCCTTGATCTATTCAGAGAAATAGATTGTGAGTCTAGGTTTAAAGGCAGACTGTGGGTCGAAGGTTTAAGGGCTCATGGTGACCGAAGAGCTCTGTTCCTTGATTGTGGTGACATGTACAAATGTCTACACAGGATAGCAACTCCCAGAATGACACACACGCATACAAAACCATGCAGGGGAAACTGGCAGTCTAAGGTCCATGAGTTGAGAGATGTCAGTTCCTGGGGATGATCTGTCGTGGTTCCCCTGGCACAGTAACTGAGGCAAAGCCTGGCTAAAGCACATCGCACACTGTTTTTGTTTTTTTGTTTTGTTTTGTTTTTGCAATTTCTAACAAATATATAATTAGAAGGAAGCTTTCTTTCCCAACATTCCCTCCACTTCTAACATCCCACTCTGTCCTTTAATCAAAGTGGATGCCTCAGTGGCAGGGAAGAGGCATGGGAAGAGAGAACAACTTCCAGCTCAAAGATCAGATGTGAGTTATATCGTGGCTTGGG
>JADRCC010518658.1:4009-19117 GCA_019843855.1 Hylomyscus alleni
ATTATCACATGCTTATATACATACATACATATAGACAAACACACACCAATATACATATATATATATATATATATATAATATACATACAAATAAACATATACATATATACATGTATCCATATATACATATGTACATATTTACATATATATTTATTTGTTTAATGGAGCAGAGCTCCTACAGCCGCATTTATTTTGTATCTCAGCCTTTATACCTTCTTAGACAAAAGTTCTGTATAAATTTCTCTCACAGATAAAATGTTACACAAAAGGGGAGTTACAGAAGGATGTTGCTAGTGAGTTCAAAGCAGTTTATGATTCCACAAACTCATTATGAGTTCAAAGCAACTGCTTCATATGACCTTGCTTTAACTTAGTGTACCCCTATGACCTGATCCTTGGACCTGACTTAGAATGAATATATTTTTCTTGATCACAAATCTGTTCCAAAACTATTTCTCTTCTTAGTGCAGTTCACAAAAGCTTAGTGTATTCTTTATTACACAGCCTTAACTTATTATGAGGAGAGAGCAATTCTGTTCTTGACTCTAACTTATTATACCTTTCTGGTAAAACAACTAAAACTATCTCCTTAAAATTTCTTCCTAAAATTATTTAAATTGAATCAAGGTATTACAAAGTCATTAATTCATCTAAATAGCATTGTTATATGAAAGTGTATCTTCATACTGATCTGCAGGATATTAGCCAGTTAGTGTGGACTGAAGCCCAGGATTATACAGATACAATTACTCAGACTCATGGTTCCATCTATGTGAATATCATATAATGAAAATATTCTAAGGATGGAAATGAGGATGACAAACTCTGATTATATTACATTCAGAATAAAAAAATATTAGTTTAAAAGCTTTTCTTTATAAACTATATACACTGTGAAATTTGTTATCCCAATAGTAATGATTGGTTAGACATGCTTCTAAAGTCACCAAACAAGGGAATCAAAGTCCTTCTAAAGCTGCATACTTTGACGAATAAAATTTATTTTTGTCTTTCAATCTACATTTATGATCAAAGTCAGGTAAATAAGTCTGGTTTATTCCTGTAGCAGTTTTATACAGATAGTCTGTTATGCACTGTGGTTTCAGATGTGCAATAATTTGTACAATGGTTTATTCCCAAGTATGCCTTTAAGCAGAACAAATTTGTTTTTCTATAGAGTTCTTTGCTTAATAACTCACAGGGAGAGTACAGGAATTGAAAACAATCAATATTATAGTGATGGATAGGTTTTTTTTCTTTTTGGATAGTTTCTTTTTCTATAATTTGAAACAAACTAAAGTCATCAGAGAGGAGGGAACATCAATTAAGAAAATGCCTCCATAAAATTTGGCTTGTAGGAAAGACTAGGGGCAGTTTTTAAATTAGTTATGGATCGGGTAGAGACCAACCCATCATGGATTCTAAGAGAAAGCATTTTGAGCAAGCCATGTGAGGCAAGTGAGTAAGCAACACTCTATCAAGGCCACAGCCTCTAAGGCCATAACCTGTTTCAGTTCTTGTACTTATTTCTGTCAATGATTCACAACAATTCAGAAGTATAAGACAAATTAATTATTTCCTCCAAAACTTACTTTGTGTAATGGTATTTCATCACACCAATAGTTACACTACAGTAATAATAAAGGAAATAATAATCACTACTCTCTAATAAAATAAAATAAAATACTGTATGATTTACTTAGGAAGCATATAGAGATACTAGAAAACAAATTAAAGTACCCTTCACATAATAAATAAAATTCACAACTATAGGCTCTCCTCAGGAGAATGGTAGAGGTCATGGACAGAATCAACAAAATAGATTAACCCCTAGCCAAACTAATTAAAGGGCCCAAGACTGTACCCATATTAACAAAATCAAAAATGAAAAAAGAGACATAATAACGTAATGGGAGAAATTTTAAAAAAATTCAGATTCTATACTGAACAAAACTGGAAAGTTTGATTGAAATGCATGGATTCTAGACATATACCACTACCAAAGTTAAATCGAGAGCAGGTAAACTATCTAAATGGGGCATAAGGAAATATAAGAAGTCACTAAAAACCTCCGAAACAAAATGAGTCCAGGGCCAGATGTATTTAGTGCAGAATTCTATCAAATCTTCAAAGAAGATCTGATACCAATATTCCCCAAACTATTTAATAAATTTGAAACAGAAGCAACACTATCTAATTCATTATATGGAGCCACAATTACTCTGATACATAAACAACACAAAGGTGCGACCAAAAGTGAGAACTTCACACTAAACTCACTTATGAATATCGGTGCAAAAACGCTCAATAAATATCTTGCAAACTAAATCCAAGAACACATCACCATAATCAAGTAGACTTCATCCCAGTGATGCAAGGTTGGTTCAGTATATGAAAAGCCTTTATTTATTTATTTATTTATTTATTTATTTATTTATTTATTTGAGATTAATGCTAACTAGAAGTCACTGGAATGGCAGGTTTATAGGACAAAGAAAGGTCAAGTCAAAAAGCATACTGTTTGTAGGGTAATAAATCTTTAAACAATAAAAAGCACATTCACAAATTAGGATAATATCCCTATAAGAAATTAAAGAACATACATTTTGGCAACACATGGTGATTTAGGCCTCTAGTCTCAGTACAAAGACAGAAGGTAAATTTCTGTGAATTCAAAGTCTACCAGTTCTACATAGCAGTTTCTAGGCCCATGGTGGGGAAGGAGTGGACAACAGAGATTCACTTCTCAAAAAAAAATAGTAAAGAAATAAATTATTCAGAGTCAGAATATTGAAGAAACATTATATATATATATATATATATATATATATATATATATATATACACACTATTATATACTATATAATATACTATATAACATACTATATATACTAACATATATGTATATATGTATATATATCCAAATTATGAAATTCAAGTTCAATAAAATTCAAACAATTTTGAATGATTTTGGAGGAATATGTAAGTTTTAGGTGACTGACTGAAAGGAAAGCATTATGGGAATTAGGCAGACTCTGTCATTTCTTGTGAAATTTGAACACACTTGAAAATAGACTTCAGGGCTGACTTAAGTGTTTTGCACTTTGGTGTATACATTTTAAGTAACTAATAATAAGTGCAAAATAATGAGAACATTTATAAAATGATAATAAAAAAACATGGTAAGAAATGTTTAAAAGCCACTTATTTCAGGTAAAAGATTTTACTGTTATTGGTTTTGTGGTCTCTAAACACAGAAATTTTTACCTGGTCTTTTGTTCAAAGGAAAGAAATCCTTCACTACACACAGCTTCACTCAGTTGGGATTTGCCTAGTGAATATTCTTCTCTATGTCTGAGATCAAAGTTCATCTCTAATATGACTAGACTGACAAAGATTTCCTAGATCAACTGCTCAAAAAAGGTGCCCATCAGCTCAGATGGCTGGTAATACTTGAGATCTACTCATGAAGGGCATGGATGAAGAATCAGATAGAGTGAGATAGTGAGATTGTAGATTCTTCTGCTATCAGCAAAGGTCTTGTCTATGCACAGCATGAATATCGTGGTCATCCAGTATAAACATGCAGTATTTAATATTGGGAGACAGAAATTGTTCAAAACTAAGCATGAGCCTCTGCTCTGGGGACTATTTCCTAATAAAAAGAGAGAGTATAAGGCCTATCTCAATATGCAAGTTTCTGCAATCAGCATGTGATTAATGAATTCTAGAAAGTCCTTCATGCCTTGAATTATTTGAATTAACTTTTAAATATTTTTAAACATGAATTAAAATGATGTACATGAAAAGTGATTCATTCTGAAATATGGAACAAAAACAAATGATGAAAATATCTTACAATATTTGCAAATATACCTTGAAAAATTGTTTCTACTTTCCAGATGGTAGCTCAAGTGAGAGCTTCCTACTAAGTCATGAAAACATTTATTTTTACTGGATTCTGAGGAGACAGGAGAGTCTCCAAAGTTATTACACTATATAATTCCAATGAGGATCTTAGAATCACAGACAGATACAATGGCCACGAATCAGGAATATCACACTAAGAATCATAAACATAGAAGCCAAGGAAGGAATAGATTATTACTGCACATAACACGTAAAACTTCTTTCCACAGTGATTCAACTCAGATCACAACAACCCTAGTGGTTATAAATAGGCTGTCATGTATATAACATATATTGGTAGTTACACTACTAAAATTTTTTCCTACTTTTTCATTTTTCAAAGAATATTTTCTATCTTACTAATATATAACACTGTAGAAAAACATTCATGGTTTTTGTGGAGCTTCTCTGTGAGCAGAAGGACCTCAGTGACTCCCACAATAACCCAAATGGGCATTGTGCTACCAGTTAAAAATGCTTTGGTGACAATCATTGATTTAATTTATATCTTTGGTTAAAAGAGGAATGAGCATTAAGAGTTGGATTTTAAAAATAAAATAATATCTAAAAGATGTAGAACATACATTTCCCCCTCTACTACAGGCAGAATTCAGATTATCCTGAGATTTTCTTTCAAGAATGATAAGGATTTCAATACTGTGTTCAGCTTGTAGGATTGGATATATAAAGGTAATATTGTGAAAAACAGTTACAAACAGTAAACTTATTTGGTTTAACAGTGAAATTAGGAAGAATGAGAAGAAATTTTATTTAACTGTGTAAGGAAAAAATAAGCCATATGTGTTTAGAAAAGTGAGACATGTCTAGGTGATGATCTGTTCCAGTACCATTTTCATCAGGAGGTCGCTTATCAAGGACTAATATTTCTGACAAAATCCATCAAAGTTCCTGACCAAGAAGAAATCAAGTTAGTTCTTTCCTGTACATCTCATCCCCACTGACTACCTGTCACAGTGCTGGAAGCTGCTGTTCCACTGGTGGAGGGCAGAAACCATCATCAGCTTCACATAGTTGTGAACACAAAATATTGTAATGGCTAGGAACTCATGCTTATTGGTGCAATATTGGGATGGATGCTTTGATGCAATAGTGGGATGGATGCTATGGGAGCAACCAATCTAGTTCTGGTAAGATTTCCATCCTGCCAAGAATCGTTGACAAAACTCTTTCTTGGCCCAAGAAAACCAACAGTATGTTCTTATGGTTTCTGTCAAACCCACCTCTTATTACCACTCAGAATGCTCAATAACATTCACCATTTACATCCAAATTTTTGTCTTTCATATTAAATGAAAACTGATGCTATTGGAATGAATTTATTCAAAGAAGAAAAAAATTTAAAAGCTCTTCAATGGAATTTTGACTTTTTGTAAGCAACTGTGGTTCATGAATCTTAGAGGAATAAGCCTTGCTCTAAAGGATTTTGTTTAAGGAAGTAACATTGTGGTACGCTGACCATTCAGCACAATAATAACTGGCAGAATCACCTACCTCTGTATTGTCAATAGTGAGGAAAAAAATCTGCTCCAAACTGACTGCCTCTGAACCATGTTGGGACTCCTGAAACCAGAGTAGTTGGGTCATACACTAAAGCTTTAAGCAACTGGAGTTGTTGCCCTAGATTCCAAGAGAACTGAGTTTGCTCATTGGGATTAGTCTTGCACATGATGGTGATCTGGTCTCCTGTATTAGCAGTCAGAGTAGATGGAGACTGAGTTAAGGTACAGTTCATTTTCAACTCTGCAATTTTGTAAGATACAAAAAGGTCAATATACATGTAGAATCTATTAACACACATGAAAACATATGTACATGTAAATTTCAAAGGTAATCTTTTGGTTAAATACCTTAGAAAAGGTTTTCCTAAGGAACACACTTAAAATTCTTGCACTCTGGAATCTCCAGCATACTGCTGAAAGACTACAGAGAAATATGTCCCTACTCTTATTCTCACCTGAGAGGTACAACAGGAAGCACAAAAGTGGAGACAGGGATTCCAGACTGTTGTCTGAGCACCTCTCCAGCTGACCTGTCTCTTGTCTTGGTGGATCCATTAATAGCAACTCAGAGATGGGAATTTTCTAAGTGATAAATATGCAAGGCAGAGTCAGTTAAAATTAAAATACTGGTCTTTAATCAGGGATTTTTCATTTCCATTCTGCAACATACCTGCATAATTTGAAGTTATGAGACACACTTGAAGTACTTGCTAGAATGACACCATAGGACATTGTAGAGTATGTACCTAATCAAAATAGTTAACATAGTTAACTAATAGTTATCCATCAGCCATATCCACAACAGCTACTTACAGTTAGGAGGATCAATTTTATCTACTCATTTTAGTGTTGGGAAATAGGGCATTGTGGTATGAAAATACAGTAAAGACATATTTACAGTAAAGAAGTATTTAGTAAAGAAATTTTTCCATGTGATTTTTGTACTTTGAATTTTTATTTATACTTTAATATTTCTATTGTAAAAACATTTTTAGACAATATATGCTGGTTACATTTTCTATGACCCCAATGACTCTCATATCCTACATATCTCCCCACATGCCCAAGTCTATGCCCTTCATTATATTTTCTCTTTTGGAAAAAAACAGCAAATAACAATAAAGAAACAAAAGAATCAAACTAAAAATGAAACAAAAATCAAAACAATTCTTCAAGAAAAAGAACAAAAACCATGAATTTAAAAAGCAAAACCAAAATGACATAAGAAACATACCCACATAAAAACAAACACATAAAAGCACAAAATCTAAGAGTATAAGATACAATCAAAAGACCTGTAATATAACAAATTTCTAAACAGAGAAATATGAGGCAAAGTGCACAAAAATTCCAGAGTCCATTTTTGCTTGGGGTCTGTGAAAATGGTCCCTATCCTAAAGTTTGTTTTATATACCCAGTGAGATTCCACTAGAGAAAACATATTTTCCTTTACAAGCTAGTGTTCAATGGAGGTAGTTTCTTGGTTAGGGATAGACATTTCTGTCCACTTCCACTTTCAGTGTTGCTTTCCTCTTACACTAATCAGAATGTCAGAATAGCCAAGAACAGCAAAGCAAATGATAACTCATGCTGATGAGGATGTGGGGAAAGGGAAACAGCTGGTGGAAGTACAAATTATGGAAATCTGTGTGGAGGTTGCTCAGAAAAATAGGAATAGGATCTACCTCAAGATCCAACTATACTACTTTTGAGTTTATACCCAAAGGACTCTATGATCTGTTGTACACTCACCAGCGCATCCAGTTCATTGCTGCTCTAAATACTAGCTATAAATGAGAAAGGGCCTAGATGCCCACCAACGGATAAACCAATTGTTGAAATGCAATACATTTACATAGCAAAATAAGATTCTTTTCTTCTGGGATATTTTAGGTGAGATTTAACCAACAATTTTCTCTGGATATTTTAGTAGTTATTATTTTCAAGAAATGAGGCAAAAACAAGAAGAGCATTTATGTGTTAGATTTTTTCTATTTAAATAGTAATGGAACTACTTTTTAACTTTTATTCAAAAGTTACATGGATGAAGGATTGGAAGAATAAAATATAAAAGATATGTAAAATTGATGTGTTTGCATAACAATAGAATCAAACACAAAACCTTACATATTAAAATGCATTCCTAAACGTCAGATAAAATGTACTATTGAGGTATGTATTCTCTCTAAATGTAAACGTATAGAATAATTTTTTGAAAAATATATTAAAAGATTCTATAGTGCCATGACTACAAAGTATTCACAATGCCAAGAATGTAAGAAATACTTCAGTGATTAATGGGTGAACTGGAAGCTGGACATTAAATAAATGAAATTTATTATTCTTAGCAAGGCAATTAATGTCAAATGACTCATACTGAGGGTGAAGTTTGTCTTTTTATTTTTAATAAATTAGTATCAATGAGAGAGATGTATCTGTAAAGTATTTGCCATAAAAAAGATGGAACACGAGTTAAATTCTCAACACTCATATAAAACCAAGTTTCAGTCATACTTGTCTATAACTCCAGTATTTCAGTATGAATAAAAGCAGATCAAAGTGTATCTCCGATGAACTATTCTAGACAATGAAAAAATTTTACATTTGGCAGAAGACCCTACCTCAAAACTTAAAAATGAAGGATGATGGCCTTGTTGGACATCAGTGAGAGGAGAGACACTTGGTCCTGTGAAGGCTGGATGCCCCAGTGTAGGGGAATGTCCAGACAGGGAAGCAGGAGTGGGTGGGTTGATGAGCATAGGAAAGGGGGATGGGATAAGGGCTTCTCCTCCCATTGATGCCAGACAATGAATGCTATCTGCTACATGTACAGTTGGAGCCATGAGTCCCTTGATTTGTATTCTTTGGATGGTGGTTTAGTCCCTGGGAGCTCTAGGGGTCTGGTTGGATGGTATTTTTGTTCTTCCTACAGGGTTGCAAACCCCTTTCAGCTCTTCTAGTTCTTTCTCTAACTCCACCATTGGGGTTCTTGTGCTCAGTCCGTGGTTGGATATGAGCATCTGTATTTGTTAGGCTCAGGCAGAGCCTCTCAGGAGACTCTTTTCTGCTATAACAGACTCTTGTCACGAATCACTTTTTGGCATCCCCAAGAGTGTCTGGGTTTGGTGTCTGTATATAGAATGGATCCCCAGAAGTGGCAGTCAGTCTATAGATGCCCTTTCCTTCATCTCTGCTCCACACTTTGTTCCCCTACTTCTTTTAGATAGGAGCAATTCTGGGTTAAAAATTTTGAGATGAATAGGTCGCACCCACCCCCAACAAGGGCATTGCCTAAACTCTGGATATGGTCCTACAGATTTTCCCTTCCCATTGTTGGACATTTCAGCTAATCTCATCCTCACTGGGTGCTAGGAGTCTCTTGTTTTCTTGGTATCTGGGACTTGGTTGTGGCTATACCCTGTTCCCCATTCCCCATTGCTACATACCTCTGTTCAAATTCCTGACCAGTTGTATATAATCCCAGACTCTTCCCATACTTGATGG
Organism: Hylomyscus alleni; assembly: GCA_019843855.1. Lineage (NCBI taxonomy): Eukaryota > Metazoa > Chordata > Mammalia > Rodentia > Muridae > Hylomyscus > Hylomyscus alleni. The sequence continues at coordinate 12,942 of JADRCC010518658.1, forward strand.
TGACCCTTTCCCCCCTCCCACTCCCATGAGTATTTTGTGCCCCCTTCTAAAAAGGACTGAAGCATCCATAGTTGGTATTCCTTCTTCTTGAGTTTCATATGGTCTCTGAATTGTACCTGGGGTATTATGAACTTTTAGCTTGATATTCAGTAATCAGAGAGTGCATACTATGTGTGTTACTTTGTGACTGGGTTACCTCACTCCGGATGATATTTTTTTGTTCCTTCTATTTCCCTATGGATATCATGAAGTCATTGTTTTTAAAAGCTAGATAGTATTTCATTGGGTAAATGTGCCACATTTTCTGTAACCATTCCTCTGTTGAATGGCATCTGGGTTGTTTCCAGCTTCTGGCTATTATAAATAAGGCTGTTATGAACATAGTGGAGCATGTGTCCTTACATGTTTGAGCATCTTTTGGGTATATGCCCCTAGAAGTGTTATAGTTGGGATGTCAGGTAATACATATTATGTCCAATTTTCTGAAGAACTGCCAGACTGTTTTCCAGAGTTGTACCAGCTTTCAATCACACCAACAATGGAGGAGTATTCCTCTTCTCCACATCCTTACCAGCATCTGCTGTCTACTGAGTTTTTTATCTTAGCCATTCTGAGTGGTATGAGGCGTATTCTCAGGGTTTTTTTAATTGGAATTTCCCTGATGGCTAAGGATGTTGAACATTTCTTTAGGTATTTCTTGGTCATTCAATATTCCTCAGCTGAAAACTCTTTGTTTAGTTCTGTACTTCATTTTTATACATTTCATACTTAAAAAAAATTATCACCATGCTTATTTTCCTTTTCAAAAAACTCTGTGCTGGCACCTAAAAATATTTCACTGATGTTTTTCAAATAAAATACTAAATGTACAGTTTCATTTATTTTCATAAAATACTATGGAGGCAAATTGAATTGAAATGCTAGGATATCCTCCATTATTCCACTATTTGTAAAAATAACTTAATTTTGTTAGTCTTTACAACTTATTATGATTTTCAAATAATTCCAGAGATTTATGGAAACTCCGGTTGACATATATAGTTTTGTCATTTCAATCTCTATAATTTTTTGTCTCTTAAATAGTAATTGTAAATATTTCATCAAGAAATTTGAAGTTTTAACAAATTCTATTGGATAATTTATATAAATCCATCAACATGACAAATACTTTATATTCAAGAGTTATTCACTTACTATAAAATATACAGAGAATTTTGCAACAGAGCCATGAATCTCTGAGTTTGAGCTCTCCGGTCTTTATGGAGACTGGAATAAACTATATGCTATTGTTTTAGATAATGCTTCATCTGAATTTCCAACAATTATAAGAATATGGAATAACCAATTATTCCCTCTGTCCACCTTGGATGAGATTTTCTTTGGTTGCAGTACACAGAAAGAAGTTTGTCTTATTACACAAGAACAACTATAGTCTGTATATTCTAGTGCTAAAATAGAGTGAAGAGAATTCAGAGGCAAGGGGGACTTTAAGGCTCCTTCATTTCACTTATTTCTGTAAACACACACTTGGCTGCATCTGTGAAACACATTGAAGGTTGAAGCAAGACCAGAAACAGCTGAAGCATTACAGACTCACACTTCTGCTTTCCTGGTAATTTTTGCTATGGTCTGAATCACTGTGGGAGGCCAGTCATAACTTTGTTGACAGTAATAACTTCCAACATCTTCGGGTTCCACACTGTTGATACTGAGAGTGAAATCTCTCCCTGATCCACTGCCACTGAACCTGGAGGGGATCCCAGAGATGGACTGGGAAGCATACTTGATGAGAAGCCTTGGAGACTCATGTGATTTTTGTTGATACCAGTGTAGGTAGGTGCTAATACTCTGGCTGGCCTTGCAGGAGAGACTAACTTTCTCTCCTGGAGTCACAGACAGGATGGCTGGAGACTGAGTCAGCACAATGTCACCTCTGGAGGCTGGAAAAATAGAAAAAAAATATTAGTAGGACACAACATTGAATAGGAAAGTCATTCCTAAATTACTTAGGAAAATAAAAGATTTTCATTGTATCCATTTCTTTAAACAGGAAGTCAAATCACATGTGGTTCTGGCTTCCTAATAAAGCAAGAAAATTTAATATTTAAATAATATCTCCACTTTATTGCCATGTTCAAGTAATCATACCTGAAATCCAGAAAAGCAGAAGTCCCAGGAGCTGAGGTATGGACACCATCTTCGAATTTTCCCTGAGTTTGTGTTGATCATGGCACAGCCCTGAGAAAGACCTTTTTATAATACTCTAAAGGGCAGAAACACTGAAAGGAAGAAGTATTTATGCAAATCATACTGATTTCCTGAGGTTTGTAAGAAGACCTGGTCAGAAGAGCAGGCTCCTAGTGCCTTCTTAGAATATTTATCCCTTTGCTGGTTACCTGAAGAGATGTTGAGATTTAAAGGAGAGCTGGTTTCAACTTACATGGTTACATAATTAGTATAGTCTAAGGAAATCTCTGGGATACATTTAGTAGTTTAAAACAAAGATCATCTCATATCCATGGTGTTATTCCAGGCTTATGTTGTTTTCTTTGATTTTTCTCACAGTATGAGCTGAAACATCTTTAACCATCTGAACATTCCAAGAAACACAACAACATGTAAACCTAAATTGATATCACACTTCTAAAATTTCATTAATAAGAAGTAAGAAATTCAGAATGTCTTATGAAGACATATTTGTCCAGAGGGGGAAATGAAATCCTCATTAGCATTTACAATCTGCCAGAATAAAGAATTTCAGAGGTTGAGATATCAAAGTATTTTTAGTACTTTTCCAATAAATGCTAAATAATACATCTTTCATGTCTTTCCAACAACAGTGATGAAGAGTGTCACAGAATTATTTCTAGAATCTTCAAACAAATTTCTTCCATAATACATGTTTTTCATGCTACTTAAAAATCACAATTGTGAGACAGTCTAGATCAAGAGAGAAGTTCCCATCAGTTCCATTTAAAAAAACAACTGTTCCTGTCACTTGGGGCATATAACCAAGCTAGAGCACATTTAGTATAGAAAAACTGTGTCTGAGCTTTTGAAAAGCCAAAGTAACTGCAAAATACACATCCAAGACTCTTGAGAATTGAGGATAGGAGTAAAGAAGAGCCCTGGTTCACTGCAGGTGGGAATGAAGTAACTATGAAATCACTGTGCATTTTTCTAAAAGAGCTACAGATATCACTACTACATTACCCAGTTATGCCATTCCTATGGATATACCTAAAGAATTCTGTAGCCTACAACAGACATAAAAGTACATCCACAATTGAAATATAGTACATTGGATCAGTGGAATTTATGTAGGTATGAAAATTCATGAAATTATGAAAACTTTGGAAACGTATGATCCTGGGCAAATTATAATGACTAAACCATTGTATTCCCTCATATGTATGTTCCACATTCACCCTGCAAGCATGAATTGTAACTTCAAATTTCCATTTGCTGTTTGACTTGGACTATATGTTGATATAAGAAGCTAGATTGGGAAGCCCACATTAGGAGGTCTTTGGAGGGTTTATAAGAAATATTATATTTGAGATGTAAAATCAGAAGCTACTTTGGGAAGAAATGTTTATGCATGGTTGGGATGAAAGGTTGTGAAAGGGAATGGTTAAATATATTAAGATTATTCTACTAATTCCAAAAAGAAAAACTATCAAACTAGTAAATCATAATTGTTGAACAAATTTAGGAAGAGTCATTGGAGATAATGGAGTGTCTGGTGACTTGCTTTAGGCAGGCATTCAAAACAAGTAGCAGATATGTGCAATTATCATATATTAATTATTAGTAAATGAAACTATAATGTGAAGCAACATGCATACAATATTAAGGTGTACACTTCATCTGCCATCATTAAAACACAAACACACATGTATAAATTAATATATCATGGACAATATTTCCTCCATTCTATCTTCTTCACTTCCTAACTTCCTTCCTTCCTTCCTTCCTTCCTTCCTTCCTTCCTTCCTTCCTTCCTTCCTTCCTTCCTTCTGTCCTTTCTTTTTTGTCTCTGTCTGTCTTTCTTTTTTCTCTATTTTGTTTTTTCTTTTTTACTTCATTCCTTTCTTTCTTCCTTTTTTCTTTTACTGCAAATTCATTTTTTCTCAATAATATATTCTGATTATTGTTTCACTTCTTTCTGTTCCTCCCAGGTCCTCTTCATGACCTTTTCCATTAGGATCCACCCACTTTCTCTCTATAATTAGAAAATTCTTCTATATAATAATATTTAATAATCATTATGTATAGTAGTATAATAATATTTAAGTAAAATAAAATAAATGCAATGAGAGAAAACAAATTTTTCTTAAAATTTTTCTTAAAAAATTCTTAGAAAACTAAGAATTTTTTTACTTGGAGTTACAGCAGAACAGCTAGAGTCTGGGTCATCACAATGTCAACCACTAAGACTAAAAGCACTCAGGAAATATTAGTAGAGAAAATGGAAAATGCATTATCTTTTTAAATTTTCAGATCTAAACACCAAATTTCCCCATGAATCAGTATTTCTATATATTGAATGAAAAGTAGGTATTAAATACAATCATCTGCTTTTTTGCTTTGTCCAATAACCTTACCTGAAATCCAGATGTGTATGTTAGTGATCAGTGATAGGGACAGCATCTTCCTATTTTATTTCCCCTTGTGTACACCAAGCATGCCACAGCACAGGGAAGGACATTCTAAGAGGCAGGGATACCAGATAAAAGAAAGATTTGTGCAAATGGTGCTGGCTTCTTCTTTTTTTCTTTTAGGAATCTTTTATTGAAATTACAACATGTGTTTATTATGTTTTCCTGTCCACCAATTCCTCTGATATACTACTCACATTTCCCACCACCTGCATCCATATATTTCATTAGATATTTTCTTTATTTACATTTCGAATGTTATCCCCTTTCCTGGTTTATCCCCTCTGGGGGGAAAAAAAGAAAAAAAAAACTTATCTCCTACCCCTCCCCCTGCTCGCCTATCCACACTCTCCTGATTCCTGGTCCAGGCATTCTCCTACACTGGGGAATAAAGCCACTGTTCCAAGTACTGAGACTGTCAGAACAGGCCACTTATCACTTCTCTGCCTATATTATGGCTCTCTCTCCTGGCCACTTGATGCAGTGTTTGTAGTTGACAGACATTTGTGCATGCTTCTTCACATATAGGATTTAGCAGTGAGTACAATATAATTTAGGCTTTTGCATAGCTAGAGTTATCTGGAAAGAAGTTCAACTCAGATCCTTTGTCTTGGTTCCTGGTTGCATTACTTCCATAAGCATTTCTCACTCTACAGCACGAATTTATTCATATTTTGTCATCTGAATGTTTTATAAACAGTTACACTATAAAACACTATAGTTTTCATTAAAATTAATGAAAAGAGATGCTAAGATTGGAAGTCTTAAAAAGACAATTTTCTTACAGAGATTTTGAATATAAACTTTAAAAAGTTCATGGGACTAAACATTAACACATAGAAGTTTGAATACATCTATCATTTACTACAACCTGTGTGAGTTAACATTGTTAGGCAGTAGCTCCATATGAGGTGCATAACAGCAATTAATTTGTTATGCTATCTAAAAATAGTATTCTGAGAGACTTCAATCAAGTGAGTTCATTTTACCAGGTTTATCTTGTAAAGCCAGAGAAATTTTAACAACTTACAAACAAATGAATTTTCTGTAGCTGTAGGTGTGAACAAGTGAGGCCTATATCAGTTCCTACACTTGACCCAGAACTGTTAGTTCCTGGCAAATCTTCTCTCACAGGCACTGTAGGTAATGCCTGCAAATTCTCACTATTTCACTTCTTCAAATAAGGCACCTACTACATATTGTGCTCTCATTCAACAGTCATATACACATGTAATCTCATGCCAAATTGAAGACACTGAGGAAACAGTGAAAGGACCTGCAAATACAGTTTGGTGCACAAAGATGTTTTGCCCCTAGCCTACCTTGCACAGAACTATAGGTAACCAGACTTATTAGAAACATATCCCAGGTGGGAGATAGGACCCCAAATACCAAAGCCTAGGCCACTGGGACACTTGCAGGTTTTGTTAATGTTGATAACAATTAGAGAAGAATTATACAGACTATAAAATATATACAACCAGAGCAAAGTCCAACCTATAGAAATAAACCTTT
>JADRCC010518663.1:0-10215 GCA_019843855.1 Hylomyscus alleni
TTTTATTGATTATTACAGCCTAATACCTGTCTGAAGACTTTAAATAAGTCTATCAACTGGTGTCAGAGAAATTGTGGGAAAAAAAATGATCAATTAGATTTGGGAGAGTGATTTAAAAAGGAATGAATTCTACCTGAAAGCAGAGACTGCTGTATCAACATGGTTAAAGATCTGGATAGAGAATGAAGTCTGCTCTGCCAACATGACCGCCCTATGTATTCCTGGATCCTGCTCCAGACGTGGGATTAAGAAACTTCTGGTATGTCTGAAGACAGCGACAGTGTACTCATATATATAAAATGAATAAGTCGTCTTTTTAAATCTAAAAAAAAAAAAAAGAAACTGCTCTTGGTTATAAAACTTTTCAGTTTTTTTTTCAACTCTATATAACAAAAACTTTAGTGTCCAGCAAACTTCAAGAATTGGTCACAATGAAGATAATATATAAAGCCAATGAACAATTGTTTCTCCTACCAGAGCTGGGAAGGTTGTGGATCTTAGAGGTGGATCTACTAGTCATTTTACTAAATCAATATAATTACTAACTACCGTGGGCTGACCCGAACAGGGTCCCTCAACCCCGGGGAGAATCAGAGTTCTGGTACTCAGGTGGGTAAGGAGTCGGGAAGTGACAAACAGACTCGAACACAAGAGAGTGCTGAATCTGAGTGTAATTTCTCAAAGTAAGCATCAGACTTTTATAGTCATTGCAGAAGAAATAAGGAAGTTAGATAATACATCAGCCAAGGGACATTGAGGTCATCGGATGCATAATGATTCTTTAAACAAAACAGAAAAATGCATACATGAAAATTGGCAGGAACCAGGCAGTGGTTACCACTGAGATAAAGTCAGCTTTATCTAAAGTCAGCTTATTCTTAGAAGCCAGGTGTGAGAGCTTCACGCCCTGGGTACAAAGGCTCCCTGCCCTAGCTATAGCTCCAATTCTAGTCCATTGTAATAACCCACCACCAGCCAGCCCTTAGTAAACACCTAACTATGCTATTCTTCTGGGCTTGCAGAAGTATGCACCAAGGAGGACTATTCTTGCTAACCTTTCCGTGAATAATACAATACTCTAGTTCCTTCTTAAACTACAACCCACCCTCTTCCTAGACCATTATAAATTCCTGTATATGAGAGTGACTCAGCTGTTATTTTAAGTATTTGTAGGGGACCTCCATTTACCAGAGGAGCCACCAACTTTCTTCTATTAAGTAATGTAGTCTGCCATACGTGACTGTAATGAGAATTTTAAGTTTACTTTGTTGAACTTGCCCTGGGATTATTAACTCTCATCCAGTAAACTGCAATGCCTATTTTCTTTCACTATCTCTCAACACTGAGGCATTTCGTCTGAATAATAACATTCTTACAAAATTCCAAGCTGAGGGTCGGCTCAGCGATTGACTAGGATGTTGGAACATTGGTAGAAGCCAAGGAACAATGTCCAATATAACTTGGCTATTTGTCCAATCATTCCTTGGGGGCACCTCTATACCTATAATAAAACAATACTGAAAGAAAGCACGCAAAAACCTTCCATCGACTATTACAAGGACAAATCTGGACCACATCCGTGTTATGGGATGCCAAGGACCTCCAGGAGACCAGTTTCCTTGAAACTTTTTGCCTCAGGACTTGTCATACAGACTCCACTGGAGTGGGTGTAGCAACTAACCGCATTGAAAATATGTATCCTTATACTCACAGGTAAGTGTAGCTGTCATTCCTCATCAAAGAAGCTTGCAGTAGCTAGAGACCATGACAGGGGGTCAAATGTAAAGAAGCACTGATCATGGGGATGGTTAACCCCCAATGGTGACATCTACAACATAGCTCTTGCACCTAATGGAACACCTGCTAAGAGAGCATCAAGAAAGAGGGGGCAGAAAGATTGTAAAAGCCACAGGTCCGGGAAATGTGTGAGATGATGAATCCTAGAAACAACAGCAAAGCTTCACCCATGATACCTTAACAATATGGCTGCCTAAACAAATCTGAACAATGATAACACCAATAGGCATGGTATTGTGGAAGGGATAAAAGTTCATGGGGCCCCACCCCATGACCTACAACCTACAACCAAGGACTGCTAAAATTCATTTAGAGTGTGGCAAATGTCTTTAACACCAACTCATGGGAGACAGAGGGCAGTCGGTGAATCTCTGAGAATTTCAGATCAATCAGGCAACCAAGGCTATACAGTGAGACCTGTCTTTTAAAAAAAAGGCAAATAAATTCTTTCCAAAATATTTTGTTTATTAGGTGTAGGTATACATGTCACAATATACATGTAAAAGTTAAATGACAACTTGTAGAAGTCCATTCTAGTCAGTCATGTGGGTCCTAGAAATTAAACTCAGTTAGTCAGATTTGGAGGCAGGACCCTCTTAGCAACTGACCCATTTTGCTACCCAAACATGAAGCAACCCCATTAAAATCAGGGACAAGACAAGGGTATCCTCTCTCTTTGTATTTATTCAATATAGTACTTAAAGTACTATAAAGTACTAAAGTAATTAGACAACAAAAAGAGGTCAAAGGGATACAAATTGGAAAGAATTCAAGATCTCACTATTTGCAGATGATATGATAGTACATAATCAACCCCAAAAATTCTACAAGAGAACTCCTAGAGCTGATAAACAACTTCAGCAAAGTGGCCGGACATAAAATTAACTCAAATCAGTAGCCTTCCTCTACACAAAAAAGGACAAATGTGCTGAGAAAGAAATTAAGGAAACAACATCCTTTACAATAGTCACAAATAATATAAAATATCCTGGCATAACTCTAACCAAGGAAGTGAAAGATCTGTATGACAAGAACTTCAAGTCTCTTAAGAAAGAAATCGAAGACCTCAGAAGATGGAAAAATCTCCCATGCTCGTGAATTGGCAGGATTAATATAGTAAAAATGACCATCTTGCCAAAAGCAATCTACAGATTCAATGAAATCCCCATCAAAATTCCAACTCAATTCTTCACAGACTTAGAAAGAACAATTTGCAAATTCATCTGGAATAATAAAAAACTTAGGATAGTCAAAACTATTCTCAACAATAAAAGAACCTCAGGGACTCACCATCCCTCACCTCAAGTTGTACTACAGAGCAATAGTGATAAAAACTGCTCGATATTGGTACAGAGATAGATAGGTAGATCAATGCAACAGAATTGAAGACCCAGAAATAAGCCCACATACCTATGGTCACTTTGATAAAGAAGCCAGAATCAAACAGTGGAAAAAAGAAAGCATTTTTAATAAGTGCCAGTCTAACTGGAGGTCTGCATGTAGAAGAATGCAAATCGATCCATTTTTATCTCCTTGTACAAAGCTCAAGTCCAAGTGGATCAAGGACCTTCATATCAAACCAGATACACTGAATATAATAGAAGAGAAAGTGGGAAAGCGCCTCGAACATCAGCACAGGGGAAATTTTCCTGAACAGAACACCAATGGCTCAAGTTCTAAGATCAACAATTGACAAATGGAACCTTATAAAACTGAAAACCTTCTGTAAGGCAAAGGACATTGTCCTACAGATTGAGAAAAGAACTCAAGAAGTTAGATTCCAGAAAACCAGATAACACAATTTTAAAAATGGGGTACAGAGCTAAACAAAGAATTCTCAACTGAGGAATCTCAAATGGCCAAGAAGCACCTAAAGAAATGTTCAGGGCTGGAGAGATGGCTCAGCGGTTTAGAGCACTGACTGTTCTTCAAGAAGTCCTCGCCGGGCGGTGGTGGCACACACCTTTAATCCCAGAACTTGGGAGGCAGAGGCAGGCAGATTTCTGAGTTCGAGGCCAGCTTGGTCTACAGAGTGAGTTCCAGGACAGCCAGGGCTACACAGAGAAACCCTGTCTCGAAAAACCAAAAAAAAAAAAAAAAAAAAGAAGTCCTGAGTTCAAATCCCAGCAACCACATGGTGGCTCACAACCATCTGTAATGAGATCTGATGCCCTCTTCTGGTGTGTCTGAAGACAGTTACAGTATGCTTACATATAATAATAAATAAATCTTAAAAAAAAAAAAAGACATGTTCAACATTCTTAGTCATCAGCGAAATGTAAATCAAAATGAGCCTGAGATTCCACCTCACACCAGTCAGATTAGCTGAGATCAAAAACACAGGTGACAGTAGATGCTAGTAAGGCTGTGGAAAAAGAAAAACATTTCTCCATTGCTGGTGGGACTACAAGCTGGTAAAACCACTTTGGAAATCAATCTGGCAGTTCCTCAGAAAACTGGAAATAGTTCTACCTGAGGACCCAGCTATACAACTACTGAGCCCAAGAGATGCTCCAACATATAACAAGGTCACAAGCTCCACTATGTTCATAGCAGCCTAATTTATAATATCCAGAAGCTGGAAACAACCCAGATGTCCCTCAACAGAAGAATGGATACAGAAAATGTGGTACATCTACACAATGGAATACTACTTAGCTATTTAAAACTATGACTTCTCAAATTTTGCAGGCAAATGAATGGAACTAGAAAATGTCTTCCTAAGTGAGGTAACCCAGATTTCAAAGGATATACATGGTATGTAATCACTGATAAGTGGATATTAGCCCAAAAGCTCAGAATACCCATTATACAATTCACAGACCATATGAAGCCTAACAAGAAGAAAGGCCAAAATGTGGATGCTTCAATCCCACCTAGAAAGGAAAACAAAATAATCATAGGAGACAGAGTGAGGGAGAGGCCTGGGTGGGAGAGGGAGGGGGCAGGACCAGCTATGAGAAGAGACAGGAGAGAAGTCCAGAGGGCCAGGAGAATAGAAATAAGTAGTAGGGGGTGGGGCACTAGAAAATCTGAGAGGCCAGGGATGTGAAAGACTCACAGGACACAATGGGGATGACATTAGCTGAAATACCCAACAGTGGGGAGATAGAGCCTGAAGAAACCACCTCCAGTAGATAGATATGGCTTCCAATTAAGGAGTGGGACTACCCACCCATCTCAAAATCTTTAACCCAGAACTGTTCTTGTCTAAAGGAAACATAGGGACAAAAAATGGAGCAGAGGCTGAAGGAAAGGCCATCCAGAGACCACCCCACCTTTGGATCCATCCCATCTACAGACACCAAACCCAGACACTACTGCTGATGCCAAGAAGTACTTGCAGACAGGAGCCTGGTATGACTGTCTCCTGAGAGGCTCTGCCAGCACCTGACTAAGTCAGAGGCAGATACTCACAGCCAACCATCGGACTGAGCCCTGGGACCCGAATGGAAGAGTTAGGGGAAGGACTGAAGGAGCTGAAGAGGAAGAACAACAATATCAACTAATCTGACTCCCACCAGAGCTCCTAGGGACTAAGCCACCAACCAAAGAGTCAGTCCATGGCTCCCACTACATACGTAGCAGAGGACTGCCTTATCTGGCATCAGTGGGAGGGGAGGTACTTGGTCCTGTGGAAGTTTGTCCTCCAGTGAAAGGGAATGCTATAGAGGTGGGTGGGGGCAGGAGTGGGTGGGTGGGTGGGGGAGCACCCTCTTAGAAGCAAAGAGGAGGGTGGGTGAGGGTGGGGGATTGCAGAGGGGAGACCAGAGGGGAACAATGTTTGAAATGTAAATAAAGTAATTAATAATAAAAAAGAATGGAAGGTTTTATTTTGACATACTGTTTGATCATGTAGTCAGTCATAATGGGGACACTATGGAGTGAAAACACTGCTCGTGAATTTTATCTAAATGTGAATGATTATGCAGGTATGCTATCTGTAGATATGGAGTGATGACTGTAAACGATGAAATGCAGAAAATAAGAAACACAGAGGTGAAAGCTGCCAAGGGATAGATTTCCTGGTGATAAGGAAATACAAAAAGATAAAACACAAATTATCTAACATTTCAAGCATACTATAATCTGTAAGATAAATATTATAGTACATAAGCACACATTTTCACCAAAAAGTACAGAACATAGATAAATTGGACCTTTCTGATGTCAGGATGGGGACTATGTCAAATTTCCAATGCTCTGGTTAGGACCAGAGACTATAACAGTCAACAGAATTTTTTCAGTAGGTCCTAAAATTATATTACACAAAGAAATTTTGGTAAGACATACACCTGCGAACCACCGGTGTATCATCTAGAATGGAATCTTGTTCTTAGACATGGATTGGTGTGTGTGTAGACTTCTGCTCGGTGCCACGTTTGCCTTATGTACAATGGTTTTTATTTCTCCTGTTTCTAAAACATAGAATTGTCTTCACTTCTTTGTAATCAATTGCTCACTAATCTGTTTCACTCCTGTTATGGTCAATAATTCTTTATGCTAAATGTTTCCTAGCTAATTTCTCATGTAGGCAATCTCTTGCTTGAGCAATGAATGACCACTAGTAAGTGTTAAACTGTTGACTGAATTTTCTCTAATATCCATGAAAGGAGGTAGTAATAACTTGATTAAAGCTCTGTACCAGACAAAAGTGGGGACACAATGCTTTAAGATGAAGTCAGAAACTTTGCACTGATGTCATTCCTGAGAGAAGCTGGGAACTAGAGTTAGTTGCCATCATGATAAAGGGAAAAAAAAAAACTTGTGACAATAAAAATAAAACAAGTTTAAAAGAAAAAGAAAACACTTGGTCTTGTGTATACAACATCATTGTAACTATTCATGGAAAAAAACTAGGCAGCAATTAACTAAAGACAAGGAAAACTGTGGTGTGTTTATGACATGGAATGTGTGTGAGGGCACGTGTGTGGGGTATATGTGGAAGGCAGAGAAACGAGATGTCAGTCCTTGTCTCCTCTGTTGTTTGTGCTAGGTATGCCAGCATAGGGGGTCCAAGAGTTTTTGGGGATTCTGCTGCTCTCACTTCCCAGCTCAACTGTGCCTAGCTTTAAAGGGATTCTGGGATTCAAACCCAAGTCCTCTTGCTTGGGTGGCAAGTGGCTTTAGCGACTGAGCCATTTCCTCAGCACTATTGTAACACCCACAGTGACTAAAAATAGATTCTGTTCTCATATAACATATCTTGATTCCTTTCATGTTACCTTCCCCCTTCACTTCAGCCATCAGACTTCTGGCAGCCTCTGCTTGGAGGCTAACACCTGGGAGCTAAGACAGATGCTCTCTGTTGACTGTCGGTTTGTCTTTGAAGAAGCCGCCAGAGTTTGCTAACCACCTGAGTACGCCCACTGACTGAGTTCGCCAGTCGCTGGAAGATCTTCTGAACCTGGGGACTTTGGCACCTGAACTTTCTTTGCAGTATAGAGACTTGGCTTCGGTTTCTCCTGTGCCTATAAAAACCCTAGCTTATTCTAAGTGGAGCCTTGATTGGGACACAACTTGGCTTCCTGTTTTCTCTTTGCATTTCAAACCTTTATTTCAGGTCCTTTGTTCCCTCCTGAGAGAACCCATGACCTCCCCTCCCCTCTCGATCCACTTCCTTTATGTCTCTGTCTAGAAAATAACAGGCTTCTAAGAGATAATAAATAAAACATGTCGAAATAGCTGGGCGGTGGTGGCCCACGCCTTTAATTCCAGCACTTGGGAGGCAAAGACAGGCAGATTTCTGAGTTCGAGGCCAGCCTGGTCTACAGAGTGAGTTCCAGGACAGCCAAGGCTACACAGAGAAACCCTGTCTCGAAAAAACAAAAAATGAAAAGCCGGGCTGTGGTGGTGCATGCCTTTAATCCCAGCACTTGGGAGGCAGAGGCAGGTGGATTTCTGAGTTCCAGGATAGCCTGGTCTTCAGAGTGAGTTCCAGGATAGCCGGGCTACACAGAGAAACCCTATCTCGAAAAAAAAAAAAAAAAAAAAAAAACAAAAAAAAAAAAAAAAAAAAGTCGAAATAAAATATAAGATAAAATCACACTTGGGACAAAGCAACCCAATAGAAAGAAAAGAGCCTCAAGAGCAGGCACAAAAATCAGAAATTCCTTAAAAATACTAAACTGATAGCTGTAATATGTGTATGTGTATACAGAGGACCTGGTGCAGAGCTATGCCAGCCTCATGCTGCTGCTTCACGTATTATCAGTGAGCTCGTATGAGCTTTGCTCAGTCCATTTAGAGGGCCTCGTTTTCCTGGTGCCCTTCATTCCCTCTGGAGGAATTTGATGAAGACATCCCATTTAGACTTGTGTGTTCCAGGAGACCCCAAAGCCAGCCCCCATAATGACACACTTCTTCCAATAAGGCCACATCTACTCCAGCAAGGCCACACCTCCTAATAGTGCCACTCCCTATGGACCAAGCATTCAAACACAGGAGTCTCTGGGTGCCATCCCTATTCAAACCACCACAACTGGCTACTTTCATAAGCTGAGTCACCATTACCCTAACATATTTTGAGGTCAGGAGAGTATTGTAGAGCAAAGGGTTTGTGGCTGGGTTGACGTTTGTATTCCTTTTTTGGTAGCCTGCAGAATACCTTCCCATTCCAAAGACACTAGAACATAGGGTGAAGCTTCTCTTTAGGCACCAGCAAAACCCCTCCATGTTCAATGAGTTGTGTGGGTGTTGTCTTCAGCAATGGGGTCTTGCTATCAGTTTGTGGACAGCAAACTATAGTCTTGGCAACAGCCTGGGTTGTGTGGAGATTCCCACGGCACCCAACAACTCAACTGGATGCAACGCAGTCCTAGTACTGAATGCTTCAATGATGGCAAGAACTGGCCAGTTGGGACTCCATCTCCTCGATTATTTGGAGGCTTTTGTTAGGATCACCTTCATATATTTTAGGAAGTTTCCACTACACTAGGTTTCCATACCAACTCTCAAATGTCCCTCTGTTCTAGCTGTCTCTCCCCATATGCCCACCCCCCGCCCACCTGATCCTTCCATTCCTGTCCCCCTCACTCCTAGTCTAGACATAACATCTATTTTATCTCTACTCCCCCTCCAGAAGATCCATGCGGCCAGCATCACCTCCCCAGTCCCTTCTTCTATACCTAACCTCTCTGAGTCTCTGGATTGTATCTTGATGTTATTTGTTTAACCATTAAGCAAATGTGTATCTAACCATTTGCTTAATGGTTAATATCCACTTATAGGCCAACACATATCATGTTTGTCTTTCTGGGTCTGGGTTTCCTTACTCAAGATGGGTTTTTTTCTAGTTCTATCCATTTGTCTATGAATTTCATGATGTCATTTTTTTTCTGTGAATGCAAGCTTTCTTATTAATGTACCGTCAATATAGACATAAAACCCAACAGCCCCTTGCCCCAACAAAGAAGTGAAAAAAACATTAACAAAAATAGCCTAAGCTAGGGAGTCAGAAATCCTGTGGCATGCCATCTCTGCTTGGGGAGTCCAGGGTCATTTTGAGAGGACTCCTTGGGGTTTTGTCTTGTAGTCCCTCTTGGTGTTGAGTGACAACTGTACATTTCCCAATTCTTATACAAGAGGTTTGTTAAACTAACCCTTTTGTAAGAATTTGACACATACTTCCACCCCAACCCTTGGTACCTTAACTTGTACACTGACGTCAGCTTCAATCTGTGGGCCTTAGACAACGGCTTGGGCTTGAGCTTTGTCTCAAGCCTTTTCTCGAAGAACAAAACCCTAATGTCTCCTTTTGTCAGTTTGAGTGTCTCAGTCAAGGCCTCCAGAGTCTCCTCCTTTATAAGGGTGGGGTCTATCTCAAAGTGGTTTTTTAACTCCTGGAACTGCTCATAGGCGAACCCAGAGTTTCCATCCCAGCAGGGTAGACTCTCAGTTGTCGCCATCTCAGTTACTTCTATCTTGGCGGCAGCTAACTTGACTTCAGTTCTTCAGTTTCATGATGTCATTTTTTTAAGCCAAGGAATAAATACTCTATTGTGTAAACGTACCACATTTTCCTTATCCATATTTCTATTGAGGGACATATAGGCTGTTTCCAGTTTCTGGCTACTATGAATAGAGCAGCAATGAACACGGTTGAAGAAGTGTCTCTGTAGTAGGATGTAGAGTCCTTTGGATAGACACCCAAGTGTGAAATACCTGGATCTTGAGGTAGGTAGATTCCTATCTTTCTGTGGAACCACCCTATTTATTTCTATAGTGTCTATACAAGTTGGTACTCCCCCCAGCAATGGATAAGTGCTCCCCTTATTCCATATCCTTAGCAGCATGAGCTATCAACTTATGTTATTGATCTTAGCCATTTGAGAGGTGTAAGATGGAATCTCAAAGTAGTTTTGATTTTCATTTCCCTGGTGGCTAAGGATGTTGACCATTTCTTTAAATGTTTCTCAG
>JADRCC010518671.1:0-14732 GCA_019843855.1 Hylomyscus alleni
GATGATTTGAAATGAGAGTGTAGGCTGGAGAGTGCAAATGTACTTGGCCAAAAAGATCAGCTCTCACAGAGGCTTGCAGCACCTTGTTGGAGATGGTCATGCACGTATTCGTAAGTGCACATCAGATGCCCTTCTAGTGCAGCATCGAACGCTGGCTTCTTGTGAGGATGGCCCTTTCTAAACACTCGTTAGGATTCTGCTTAAGGTGGTGGGTGTTAGGCTAAAGGGAGGAGGGAGCAAGTTGGTGAGGCTCCCACACGCCCCCTGGTGGTCAGTTCAAAGAACCACATGCACTTGTGGTGTGTTCCTGAGGAGAAAGGGATTCAGGGTAAATGGGTATTATGTTGATAAAGCTACCATCCTAACCCAACAACTGCTGTAATTGGGGTGCATGGAGTCAGATAGTCCTTGGGAGGGAAGGCAAGAAGTCTCATGTTTTGACTGTGTTTTTGTTTCACAATCACCACAGAATAAAAGTGTAGAAAATGCTTGTGGTGTATTAACTCTTTTTCTGTATTTAAGTTACTGAGATTAACATA
Source organism: Hylomyscus alleni (assembly GCA_019843855.1). Taxonomy (NCBI): domain Eukaryota; kingdom Metazoa; phylum Chordata; class Mammalia; order Rodentia; family Muridae; genus Hylomyscus; species Hylomyscus alleni. The sequence goes on from JADRCC010518671.1 coordinate 540, forward strand.
TACGTATAATTAAATTCTGAACTTTTTGGAGTCGTCATTTTGCTTTTAAGTAGAATAATGCCTATGGTGCATAAGGGAATAAATCAGGATTTGTGTGCACCAGTGCCTGTGTGTGTGTGTGTGTGTGTGTGTGTGTGGCATTACTTAACATTCATTATTAAAAAGTCTAAAGGTTTAATGCAGTCAGTGTCAGTTTAAAATGGGTTTATTTATAATGACATGTTATGTTTTCCTCCTCTGCCATGGGGGCCATCTGACAGCTGACATCTATGCCAGGCCCTGGAGAGTTGGAATTATAAACAAGTGTATCTGACCAAGGGCTTATCAGGGCAGGTATGACAAAAGAAAAGATCCAAAGTTACAGTGAACTTGTCTCCTCAGTAAGTTAGTGATCTGCCTATTTTTATGAACTATCAATACACAGTAGGCAATGGAGCCAGTCATACGGGTGACTGGACTGGAGGCATGTGGTCATTCCTGAACAAGTGAGTAGCACTCATCACATGCAGGTGACTCAGTGATTATGGTAATTGCTCTTTCTGGCAAATTAACACCTCAGGGGCCTTGCACACCTGGGTACCAGTTCTGGGCAAGAAAGCTACGTGACAGGAATAGGTATCAGGAGGCTCTAAAAGGAGATGGTTGGTGATGTGGTGAGTGGAACTTTGAGGTTCTGGAGGCTGTCATCTCACTCTGGGATTCCTGACTACCTCACCGGACCACTAGCTTGGATAAAGACATCCTTCTATACTCCCTGTAGTTTGTATGGAAAGGCTCCAAGTCCTGGGGGACAGTCTTGCGCATTTGTCACTCAGTGGAACAGAACTTTTTAAAAACTCAATGAGACTTCAGTTGTCTGATGAACAAAAATGCATGTAAGGCTTTAATGTGGCAGGCATTGCATAGGGCTCAGGAAATCCACTGCAGCTATCCCTGCCTGTTCTGCTGGTTGTTCTCAGGATGCAACAGTAACATTCTGGAAACTTTAAAAGTGTAAACTGGAGTGTGTGTGGGGGGGATAATGGTTGTTTCTGTTTGTGAACTTGCTTTAAGGGGAAAGTTGCCTTGGATTTAGCCTGTCGTCAGGGGAGGAGGCATGGTAGATTTGGGTGCCTGCTGCCAGCAGCGGAGGGAAGGTGAATTGGGGAAGTTTGGTTGAGTGGTTAAGCTCTCTGGGCAGAGACCTTGTCTAGATTGCTGCCAAGAATTCCTTTTTTTGTTTGTTTGTTTTGTTTACTTGGGGGTACTCAGCTCTATAGTGATCAGCCAGAGCTGGATCAATTAGGCTTTAGAGATCACAACTGGAAATTATGGCCTTTTTGCTTTTTGAGTTGAATGTGAGCATAAACTATAATGCCCATTTCATGTTTCCAAAAATCAGATTCTTCATGGAAAGCTGGCTTCTGTGTGCTGTCAAAATTTTGCATTTGTGATGATGATTTAGGTTTGATCCTTTCTTTGTTTCTGAGTTTCCACCCGTAATCTCATCTGGGTGTTATACTACTTATCAAAGAGAAAATTCTGTTAGTCACTTCCAGTCCCAAGTTGTTTAGGGTTTCTTCTCTAAAGAGCACCTACTACCTTACCTGGGATTGTGGCTATCTGTTAGGCAAACCCAGTGACATATTTAATTCAGACAAGGAGCGTGGTTTTCTTTTTAATCTTTTATTAATCGAAACCTATTCTAATAAATATTAATAATAAGTAATTACTATAGACATAGAGACAGGAAGTCCCTGCTAGTGAATCATTAGGGTCAGCAAAGCCTGGTAGTGTTTTCATTCATGGCCCATGTCTCATGTAGGTCCCAGCCTTGAGCACAGTTGGGATTGTGAGGGTGGAAAAAGGTCTGAAGGCTGAGAGGGGATAATTGTATCAGCCGTTGTGCAAAACTGCATGGCTTGTGCCAGAGCAGCAGCTGGTGACCTTTGAACTTTCACTCACAGCATGATACAAGAAAGACTGCTCAAAAGGAGGATGTATTTTTAGCATGCCATTGATGATAGCCAGTGGGGAGCATGTTGTCATTTTCCACTTCTGCACTTCCACTGAGGTGGCTGAGGTTTTATGGGCATCTTCCTGAAGAAAGGTGTAACTGTTAAGTGATGGGCTACACCTGATGTTCTGTCTTTAGGCCCATGCAATCTAGGACCAAGGATCAGTGGGGTTTAGTGCCTTAATTCTTTTCTTCTGTATTTAGTGGTGACTGATGGCTTTAAGAGTAGGGAATATTGACTCTGGAAGCCTAGATTACTGACCACAAACTAATACATGTGGACGTGATTTGAAGAAGTCTTATGTCCGATTGAGTGTGGAATCTCAGCACTTGGTCTTTCCGTTACAGATGAACTAGAATGAGAATAAGGTTAGTAGCAGGTTTAAACTGGTGATCCATAGATCCGGAGATTTGCTGGGGATGCTGGGACAGTTCCCAGGCATTTGTACACCTCACTGGAATATGCTGCAGTGGCTGGCTATTTTGCAAAGTTGTATCCAGTGGACCAAGCAGCTCACTTATCTTCTAGAGGACTTTGTGCAGGGGTTCTCTTATGCCATTGATCTGGAAGACGCTTGATACAAGTGTGCAGGGAGGTTGCTTCATAACTGTTCAAACTATTCACAATAAGATGTCTGGGAAGATATATTGGATGGTAAGCGGAGCTTTCTGGCACAAGGCAACAAGTCCTGATTAGATAGTAGGAGGTCTCTACACTGTAGTCTGGTGGGGAGCAGTGGGACTCTGCCTCTCTCTGCTACTCCCCCAGTGTTGTTACTTCATGGCTGCTACAGACACGAGGGAATAAGCAAGCAGAATTCTAGTGGTAGGGTAAAATGCTTAAAGCATGTCTGTAAATGTCTGTCAAGGACCTAGTCGGGTCAGTATGTCTCAGGTAAAGGAGAAATGAAAGCACTTCAGTATCGTTACCATATTGCTCACTTAGAATCTTTATTCTCTACATTCTAGGTTCGGAACCTCACTTACATGGTGACCCGCAGGGAAAAGATTAAACGGTCTGTGTGCAAAGTCCAGGAACAGATTTTCACTCAGTACACTAAGCTCTTGGAGCAAGAACAAGTTTCAGGTATGCATAAAGCCCTAGAAGGGTACAATGTAGGGCAGGGGTTTGTAGTAGCCTTGACACTGCTGTTGAGGGAAAACAGTTGTTCTTACAATCTGTCCTGTAGTTCTCAGTAGCACAGTTGTTCATATTCAGAGAACATCTTTAAACATTAAAGGCATTATGTTAGAGGGAAGGAACGGAATTTGGCATTAAATAGGCTTTGAGACCTGTAGCATCTCCCTGATGACTAATGACTAAGGAGAAGCAAGTCATAGACCTTAATTTCTCTCTTCAATTTCATGTAAAAAAATGGGGATGCTATCTCAAGTTACCTAAGTATAAGGATATTGGAATGAGAACAAACTGTAGTGCATTGCAGAGCTCTTGATGAACATGGAGAGCTATAAAGGTGTGACTTCATGCTGTAGCTTTTGGATCAACCTAACACTGTAAATTCATGTTAAGACTACTTACCACATACACTTATTTCCTAACATTCATAGTCAACTTCTGAAGGTATGGATGAGATGGAATTCTGAGTGTGCTGGGCATTTATTTATTTATTTATTTATTTATTTATTTATTTATTTGTCTTCTATTTACATTGTTCTAGCCAGCCAAAAAGGAACATAAATATGGGAATATGCTTCCTCTACTTTGGAGAGTGTGTTTGTGCAAGTGTTTTACTCTGGGATTCATATGATCTTCAGTTAGTCTGGTGTAGAGTCATGATCTCTAAAATGTGCATACCTGTTTTCTGTGACGATAAGCCCCAGAAAGTAGGTAGTTTAGGATAAGTCAGGGAGCAGGTGGGTCTTAGGCTGGCCTTCAGGAGAAAAGGATGGGTGACTCCACCTTGGATTGCCCTTTGGTTTCAGCAGCAGCACTCTTGGCACTTGCTTGTGCAGAGTCATATAGTTCATTCACTCTTCCCTTTCTGATTTTGTGGACTTTTTCTCTAATTATGGCATACAAGCAACACAGTAGAGATAACCTGGTTATCGAAGCACACAAAAAAAACTGAGGGGAGTTTTCAGCAATATTCTTCTCTTCAAGTGTCTCTTACCTTTAGATGTGTTCCTGCTAAGATTAAGTATTTTTCAAAGGAACCAAGTGTCTTTCATTATCTGGAACCTAAAACTTCAGTTGCAAATTCTGAAAGTAAGTTTTCCAAGTAGTATCATTGGTTAAAGACAGTGTAGTTTAGATTCTTTAAGGTCACTCTTTATCTCTTTATTCTTCCATTGGACGTGGACACTGGTAGTGTCTGGGATGGTTGATGTAGTATACAGACAAGAGGTCTCCCAGTTGAAGCTTTTGGTACTTGCTAAGGAGTCAGTGACTGATCCATAAAGGATAACTTGTGTGTGGCTGGAATGGAGTCAGTTTTTCTGGTATCCCAGGCAGCTGCTTGCATCATGGCTGAGTAAGTGAGATTATCTTCACAAGGTTAGGACGTATTTTGGGGTATAGAACTGTAATGTAGATTCATCCAGAAGTCCTACTGCTGGTGAACATGGTGGCTTACGCCTGGTAAGCCAAACATTCTGGGGGCTGAGAGAGGAGGAGTGCCAACATTTCAGTCAGCTGGACTAGGTTGTGAGTTCTAGGTTAGCCTAGGCTACAGAATGAGTCTTTGTTGTAAGAAAACAACAAAAACAGAAATTCAGAAAAGAGAAACATATTTCATTTTGAGTTGAACAAATTACAATTAGCAATTACAGTTACAATCAGCAATCTCAATCAGTTGAAAAGACTTTCTTCTTGTGGGATGCTACAGCAAATGCAGCTGAAGCCCCAGGGGTGCCTTTTCTTTCTTTCTCATTTCTAAACTGTGATGCTTAGTCTCCCGCCTTTAAAGACACTTTCAAGGGAGATGCCCATGATTTTACGTGTGTCTTCTAGAGTTCATGGCTCAAACTTGTGATTCTGAGAACTAGTAGGGTCATTTTGTGGAATGAGAGCATCTTCAGTAGAAATGGTACTTAATGGGCTCCAAGTCAGGTAGATAGAAATGATATGTAGTTCAGACTACATTGGGCCTTCTTCATCTTTGTTTGCTTTGGGCATTTCAATAAAAACAAAAAATGCACTTCACATGACATAAAGATCGACTCCAGTGATTGTTTTCTGAGAAAGTAGGCATTTTCAGATGAGCACCTTGTAAAAAGGACCTCAGCTGGGTTGCTGTTAAGTCTTGCGGGTTGTAAGGTCTTACGAGGGTTCCTGTAGGACAGAATGGAACTGAACCTTGTGGTTCACATCTTAAGAGGAGACAAAACATGACAATTGCTATTTTGTAGTTGGTCTTGAGACTCTTATAGAACTATGGTCCTTATGAATTTGCCAGCAGTTTTCAGACCAGCATTATAAAGTTTATTAATGAGTATAAAACACATTTTGGTGGGTCATAAGTAACATACAAAACAGATGTGGAATAGAATAGGCCGTGTCAGGCTGGAGAGTGGTTAAGAATATTTGGCTGCTTGAGAATTCCAGAGGATCTGGGTTTGATTCCCAACACCCACATAGCAGCTTACAACTGTTTATTATTACAGTAAACTGTAGGTACAGAGGATCTGATGCCCTCTTCTGGCTTCCACAGGCACTGTTCCCTATGTAGAACAGACATACATGCAGGCAAAACACCTGTACACATTAAATAAAAAATGATTAAACAAACAGGAGGGCCAGTTTCTAATGGGATGAGAATTGATATTCATAAATTCATAAAATGAAAGCTTTTACTAGGTTAAGCTATGAAACATAAGTTTTGTGATTTGCATAAAAGACTGATTTAACAACTTGGATGACATGTTGAACCCCACATATTTTACACTGAATTTGAATGCACTTTTTTTTTTCACATTACGTGTCCAGAATCATTGTGAACACTTACCTTAATTCAGTTTACACATTGACATGTATTTGTCCTCAGTGGCCCTTTGGAGAAAGAAACTTAGAAGCTCTATTTAGTCTTAAGAGAGGAAAGTGACAGATGGTGACTGGTAGATGGGACAATTGCTGCTATGTAGAAGTAGTGGCTGCCATTGGACAGATTTTGAATGGATTTCCCAAAGTTTCATAAAAAACTGTTATTTCACTGGTTTTGGATAAAAAAATCTCGTATACTGACTACAAAGATTGTAAGCAGATTCTTTAAGCAGGTCATGTCTTTACGAACCAAGTGCTGATGATTCTTGCTTGGGTGGGAAGTTTGTATAATGATGTTTCCGGTCTAGAACTCTCTTATTTGGATTTGCTTATGAAATTTTTCCTGTGGTTTTCTGTTCCTAGGTGTGCCTTCTTCCTGCTCCTCCTCACTGGAGAACATGCTTTTCTTCAACAGTCCTTCTGTGGGCCCCAATGCTCCCAAGATAGAGGACTTGAAGTGGCATTCTGCATTCTTCAGGAAACAAATGGGTACTTCCTTGGGTCACTCACTGAAGAAGTCCCATAAGCGAGATTCATTGCAGAACAGTTCTGGGACTGAAGGCAAGGCCCAGCTAAAGCAGCCAGGTCTTTGTGGTAGGAAGGAGGGGCTGGAGGTCTCAGAAAGCTTGCTGAGCTTTGAAAAGACTTTTGCAGAAGCACGTCTCCTATCATCATCAGCACAACAGAAAAATGGTGTGGTGACCCCAGACCATGGGAAAAGAAGAGACAATCGTTTTCATTGTGATCTCGTTAAAGGAGACTTAAAGGACAAATCTTTTAAGCAGAGTCACAAGCCTCTCAGGTCCACAGACACATCCCAGAGGCATCTGGACAACACAAGAGCTGCCACCTCCCCTGGAGTAGGGCAGTCAGCACCTGGCACCAGGAAGGAGACTGTGCCCAAGTGCAATGGCTCCCTAGTCAAAGTGCCTACAACACCTGCCAGCCCAGCGAAAAGCTGGGGAGGATTCCGGATTCCAAAGAAGGGGGAGCGGCAGCAGCAAGGAGAAGCCCACGATGGGGCCTGCCACCAGCACTCAGACTGCTCCCATCTGGGCATAAGCCGAGTTCCAGCCAAGGAGAAATCGAAGAGCAGGTTAAAATCTGACTGTGAGAACGATGGGTATGCCCCTGATGGGGAAATGAGTGACTCAGAGAGCGAGGTATCAGAGAAGAAATGCATCCATGCCAGCAGCACCATCAGCAGGAGGACAGACATCATCAGGAGAAGCATCTTGGCCTCCTGATGAAACAGCCGGTGTGGAAGCACGTGGCTTGTTGCCATGTGCTGAGGAGAGCTCTGATAATGGGGGCAAGCAAAAACCCATTGTTTCTGAGCTACAGACGTATTTCCTTGCAATTCAGATTGAATTTTTTTCCAGAGTCATTTATAAATCATTGTGAGAAGTTTGTGTTATTTGCAACTTGTTGAGGAAAACAGAAGAGTAGATTGTAACCATGAGACACTAAGATTAGAACCTGACCTAAACACTAAACAAGTGAAGTAACCTTATAGAGGGCCAGGCTTGAGTAGCACCAGGTATCATTGCCCTCTACATTCTCCCCAAAGCACAAACTCTTGAATTCTCTTACAGAATCCTAGGATTCTGTGTGGTGAACAAGTCCTATTTATAGAAGCCCTCATGTACCATTTATAGCCCACAAAGCTTATTTTCTAGGAATGGTGAATGCTGACAGCACTTGGCTCCCAGGCTGTGTGGTGTGATTAGCCGAGGCTCAGAAGCTTCAGCAACGCTGGGATCTTGCACATGTGGCATCCAGGGGAAGAGTTTACACAACAGGCATTGTTGGAAGGCTGGAGGGACAGAGCAGAGCTGCTGCACTGAGATTTAGGGCCTGTGTAGCAAGGTCCTGAAGCCCTGGATGGGCTGTGGACATAGCATGGGTGGAGGAAAAGTTGTCAAGAATGTTCTGTGAGAAAGGGCAGCTGAGGCCCAGGTGTTACTAGTCCGCTTGCCCTTCCTCTTTCCTAACTGCTGGCCTTTGGACCCAAATGGGATTTCCCTGGCTACTGCCAGTACTTGGCCATCTGGCTTCCAATAATACAATGGTTATTCAAGTTCAAGTGATGAAATTCGGGTGACTCTCAGTCTACAGAGTCAACCACTAGTGCATATTTGGGAAATCACAGGCTTCCACCAGGAGTGGATTCCTTAAGCAAAAAGGAAAACAAAAAGCAAAACAGGTTATATTTTAAAATATAGCAAGGCAATAAGTTGCATCAAGGTTATACAGGAAAGAATTCAGAGTGTATCCTTGAATAGGTTTCAGAGTTGGAGTTCTAAACTCTGATTTGTAACTTGGACTTTCGAATTGCAAATGGCAATAACTAGTAAGTTATCAGCAATAATAAATTTAGCATTAAATTTGAGTATGATGTTCTGTTTTTGCACTCCTTATAGAGTGCATATGTATTCAGACAAGTGGATAGTGTTAAAAGTCCTGTTATTTTCTTTGGAATTCAATGTAGTTGTGAATCAAATTTAAGAGAAGGGAAGTTTCAGTAGCAGTGAGATTTAGAATTAAGGGCATTTGGAATATGCCCAGTTTACCCTAAAGTACCCTAAGTTTATTAATATCAATGTTTGGATTCCTGATTCATTTATACATCTGTTTCCATGTGGCAGGGACATTCTGATATTTAATGAGCAATGCTTTGAGTTAGTAGAAGCTTTCAAGTCTTCCAGCTGATTGTCAACAACAGAAAAGGCTTATTGAATTCCATCTTGCTATGCAAGTTTTATCAGATGATCAAATGACAGATCTGATGCATCTCATTGTATGTATGACATTTTCAAACTAAGTCTTAACTTCTCAAGTACATTGTAGTAGCTAATTCAGGGCGGGGAAAGGATGACCCAGGTTTTAGATTGACTAGTTTTGAGCTGTGGAGCTCCTTTGAGACTGCTGTCCAGATCAGCTTGTTGCTACCGGTATTAGAAGATTCTTAGGAGTCCAAGTTGTACTTTGCTTGTAGCCTAATTTAAAAATGAGATGTTTTGCATATGAGCAAAAACCTTTTGCTGGGTACAGGAAAAGGCTGGACTCTGATCTAGTTATCTTTTGATTTCAGCAACAGTTCTGGATGAGAATAGAATTTATAGAGGAATAATCTGTGAAGCCATAGAAAGAAAACCTAAATTAATCTAGTGAGAGTATATGGCCTCTCACCATTTTAGGAGGCACCAGATTCATTTGCACTATTAGGAATGCTAGTTTTGTGCAAAAATAATGCCTTACCTGTTTCCCCCCACATTTAGGTTGAAAAGCTTTCAAATGTTCCAAGTTATGCTGAACCAAAAACAAAAGAAAACAAAATGAAAAAAAAACACAAAATAATAAAAAAATAATAAAAAATTTCCCCCAAAAAACTTAACAAAAAAAATAAAGCCCACACGTTTAATTACTGCTTTGAAATGCAAATGGTATAGAGCACGGTTTCTGACAGTGTAATGATAGCTTTGTAAGTTAGTTTCATGTCATGCTGGGAACTCTGTATGAGGCTGCCACAAGCAGCAACAGCCCACCTACCCACTCGCATTCTATTAGTATTGAGCTTTTTGTTTGTTTGTTTGTTCTTTTGAATCTTCCTTGTGCATCCTGACCAAGAAATATCTTTGATTATGATCAATGTATTATGTCAAAATGTAGGCTAGTTGAAGTTTTGTAAAGTTGCCTGGAATGTCATTTGTTAGGTTATAAACACAAAATTTAAATGAAGGGTTTTATGTGTTGTGTACAAATCTTAATTATTTTAAAATGGACAGACTTGTCATTACATTTGTAACCTTGTACAGAGGATTTTTCACTATGTGCCTAGCTTGGTGTCCATTCAACTAAAATTGAAAAAAAAAAGGTGCATGAAGAGTTAAAATCAGAAGTTAAACAAAGTCTATGTAGAGATGACTATTTTATATTACATGGCCCAATCCTGTATTTATTTCTACCCCCTTTTTGAAAGTATTTATAAAACTAGTTGAAGACAGCTGTATTTTTTTGTTGAACTATTTAGTAGAATTTGTGCCTTTTTGTCTGTATGTGAATAAATGCTGTACATTTTGCAATACATTTTAAGTGTCTGTTGAAATCTGCTTTTGGTTAGGTTCCTTAAGCAGTGGGTCTGTTGTCTCCGTTTATATTGAGGAGGAGAAGTGTATGGGACGTAACTGCACTGCACACACAGACTCTGGGCAGTGTTACTAGCTGTTTCCCTGGATGCTGCCCATTGCCACTCCCTCCCTCCCTCCTCTTCCCATGCCACCTTGGCTCTTTCCAGAACATAATTTGGATCTGAACACAGAAGTAACATAAATAGGGTTTAAAGGCTGAGCCTTTACTATTCACACCACCTTAGTCAAACCACTAAGCCTCATGAACCTGTTTTCATATTTATGCCACCTTGTCCAGCTTATGCCTGTAATCCTGTAACGTGGGAGACTGAGATTAGAATCACTAGGGGGTGTCTCAAAAATCTTCAAATTGACACCTGTAAAGGACATAATTGGGTGTAGCTCTGAGGGAGATCACTTGTCCAGCATGTGCAAAACTCTGGTTTCCATCTCTACTACTGCAAAAACAAACATCTTGGTGTCTTACTGGAGTTGCAGGATTTTAAAGCATTTCACAGACTGAACTGTGGTAAACCATATGTATGATTTTACTATTAGGAAGACTCAGGAATCTGCTATGAACTGAAGCTGTTGTTATTCCTGAAGGTTATATTCATGAAGTGGTTTCATTAAAAGCCTTTGAGCACAGAACAGTGGACCAGTAGGTCAAATAAGCGGAACTGACCTACATCCCACAAAAATGATTTCCAAGATCATAGCATTGGGACTTGGCAGAACTGGGCCTCGTTCTAATTTTAAGTTTTTGAGTATTTGCAGTGGGGAACAGTCTTAGACAATCAGCAGTCAGATGCACCTTCATGTTGGGAGCAGAAGGCCTGATACAATGTACCCATCCACGTAGATTATGACTAGAGGCAGTGGTGGTGCATCAGTATGACTTGAATTTATAATTGTATAATACAAATATAGTCCTTTCTAACATGAATTATCCAATAGTTGTCTTAACCCTTGTTTATTTCTCCTTGTCCTCCTTAGTGACTATTTACTTGTGTAGCTTGCTCTTATGAGGCTCCAGAGACAAATAACTGTGATTCTTCTTTAAGGTCTTCAAGTTGAATAATCACCATAGCTCCCTAGGGAAATTAAGTCCCCAGGAGCCAAAGGAAGGGCCTGGTGTTGGCAATTCTATAATCTGTGATGGGAAATGTGGCACCAGGGATTTGAGTTCATGTTTCCACCCAAATCAAGGAGAAAATGCTTCTGCCTTTATAACATTAGCCATCTGCAACAAACTGCCACTAATTACAACACTGAAATCTTTCCTTCAGTTTCTCTTTAAGGCTTAGCACTGCATTAGACATTGCAGCCTTGTCTATGCCAGAGTTTTGAGAGCCCTCTCTGAAAAAGATGAAGTCAATCTAACCTGGCCTACTGTCCACTCCCTGGTCTCTGCTGCTCTCCATGCAGCCCAGTTCTTTTCTGAGTGGACTGCTTTCTCAAGGGAGAATAATTCTCAGGTTATACAGATGCTTGAGGTCTGGATATTCAGTTTTTCTCTTTAGGCAATGATATCCTTTGTGAGTGCTTTCTTTGATGGCTCGTTGTTGCTGTTCTACTGTAGCACCCCAACAATTCCCATTTCTTGTGGTTCCATCATCACTATATGGTTCTTCATTTCTTGCTAGATTGTTGCAACAGCCTAGTCTTGTTTCCTTGACTCAAGCTGTGCTGAAATGAACTCCTGCTTCCTCTAATTAGCTGTAACCTTGCCAATGCTATCTCCACAGTGACGACTTTGAAATGGCAGATTCTGTCTTTCTGTACAGTCTTCAGAGGAGCCTCCAGACTTGGTAATTAGACTGGGCTCACCAAGGGGCAAGCACTGGTCTGTATTAAGTACACAGATCTGTCTTTAGGCAGGCACTATTCTCTTTTTTCCAATGAGGAAACTGAGGCTCTCCATCTGTGGTGATCTGGAAACCATTCCCAGATAGGCTGAGAGTCTTGAGTCTCCAGCCTCTGCTGATCTCAATACAAAGGTAGTTCACAAAAAGCAGTTCAAAGGCTCTGGAGGACATACAGGTCTCTACACATGTGAACTTCATTTCATTAAATCATACATAGTAAAATCAATCGTGTTGGCTTAGCACATCGTGTTAAGAGACTATGAGTGTAAAATGACAGAAGTCTAGTCTGTTAGGGATTATGTTCTGCTTTTCGTTAGGAAGAATGGAATTTCTTTAGCTCTATACTTTCATGTCACATATACCTACAGTAAGACAAATAAATGCACATATGATTAGGGGAAGTAATATTGCTGTTAAGAATGCAAAGAATTCTGTAGAGTTCAAAAGAGGTTTGGAAGATAAAATTGTTTAAAATTAGTTTCTTGAAAACAATGTCTGATATTAAGACTAATGTTTTAACACTTTAAATAGAAGTGTTAATGCAAAAATCTCCCAACCTTTTTTTTGTGATATTAAGCATAACAAAGATAGTCAATAGTCATATTTGTAAATGGATGAGTAGTGCTGCCTGGTGTGGTGGTGAGTGCCTGTAATCCCAGCACTAAGGAATGCAGAGAGAAAGAAACAAAAAGAAATGCCAAGTCAAGTAGCAGAGCAAAGCAAAATGAATGGCACTGCCGTTTATACAGGGCTGCCAGCCAGTACCATGGCCTTGCTTGTATATGGCTGCCAACTGTGGGACGGTTGGTTGTTTTACCTACTTGTTTGGCTGGTGGTTCTAACGTCAGGATTACTTCTAATGTAAAACAATCACGTCATGAAGCACATCTTTTCCTTTGTTGTTTCCCCACATAGTAGGCTCAAAGGCAGACTTCCCCACCACCTGTGGTTCTGCACTGCCTTCAGCTTTTGAATTGTTACGTACTTTTTGCTTAGATTTTTCCACTACTTGACCTGATATTTAGGATTTGGACACTTTAGTTTTTTAGGTTTGGAAATATGAACAAATATGACTTTATATCTATGAGATAGAAAGTCACCCAAGGAGGTTCTCAAAGCACTAACGAAGGGCTTTCGAGTTAGTGCTTGAGTCAGAAGGTCAGGATATGATATCAAGACTCTTAAAGGTGCAGATGAATGATACACACACACAGATGAAGCTCCAGGAGAGCAGTCACCCTGTGAGGTAGATGAGGTAGATGACAAATGGAAAATAGGAGAGTTGAGTATGCACTCAGGAGGGCTCAGATCTCACTGAGGAAGGCTCCCCTCCAGTTAGCAGTATAAAGGACTTGGACTTTAGCTTTATGACACAGGTCTCAGTGCCTCAGGAAATCCACACTGCACTTCGAATGACAGAAATGGGTGGGAAGGCAAAGTCTGTCTTCCCCTGAACTTTATTCGAGCAGTGGCAAGAAGCCATTTAGAAAAAGCCCTACAGAATGTGTAGCAAGGCGGACACAGGCAAAAGTCCCACTGGAAGCCCAGAGAAGTGTCACTGGGCTTCTGTCTGTAGAATATGATCAGCATGGAATGGGACTGGCACCTGTATTTAGGTGAGAGATGACATACAGATCTGGAACCTGCACCCAGCACTCTTTCTTCCACTTCTGTTCTTCGCTTAGTATCTAATTTAAATTTAGTGGACATTTTATATCAACTTGACACAAGTTACAGTCATCTGAGAGGAGGAAACCTTAATTGACAATAATGTCTCCATCAGAGTGGACTGTGGGCAGGCAAGCCTGTAGGATATTTTCATAATTAGTGATTGATGTGGAAGAGCCAAACCCTCTGTGGGTGGTGCCATTCCTGGGTGAGGGGTCTTGGGTGCTATAAAGAAAGCAGAGTGAGCCAGGAGGAGCAAGCCAATAAACAGTTCTCTTGTATTCCCTGGCTGCTTAAGATAAAGATGCTGCATGGAAATATGCGTGGAATAAACTATCTTCTCCCGCTAATAATCTAATTAAGGCACTGGATTAGCATTATCCTGTTCTTACGCTTGTCCTTTGTTTTTGGTAAGCTCTCCAGAGCATAGCCGAAGACAGAGTTGGAGGCCTTCTGCCTCAGCCTCAGCGCGGACTGTTTGACATGACCACTTCTGCCTCGGCCTCAGCGCGGACTGTTTTACATGACCCA
>JADRCC010518672.1:0-14777 GCA_019843855.1 Hylomyscus alleni
ACTCCAACATTACTTTTCCTTTTTTGAGGTCAGGAAGAAAAGTCAAAATGAATGTACTGGCTGGTTTGATGTCGACTTCACATAGCTAGAGTCATCAGATGAAAGAGCCTCAACAGAGGAGATGTCTCCATAAAATCAAGTTGTATATAAGCCTATAGGTCATGTTCTTAATTAGTGACTGATGAGGGAGGACCCAGCTCATTATGGTAGTGCCGACCCTAGCCTGACGGTCCTGGATTCTACATACAATCAGGCTGAGAAAGCCATGTGGAGCAAACCAGTAAGCAGCACTGCTCTATGGCTTCTGCTTTAGCTCCTGCCTCCAAGTTCCTGGCCTGATTGATTCCCTGTCCTGACTTCCTTTGGTGATTATCTGTGATGTAGAAGCAAAAGGTGGATAAATCTAAGTTTCTTTGGTCATGGTGTCTCATCACAACAAGATAAAACCTTAGTAAGTTAGTGAGTATAGATCTGAGAGTTGTCTGAGCCCTGCCTTGAGTATACATATATACAAGAACAAAATATACTGTAACCTTTATAATTGATGAAATTCCATGAAGAAGAGTAAATAGAGTTAATAACCTCACTTCAGCAGGGAGTAGTACAGAAGATAAGAATTTAGTTACTTTAAAACAGCAAATGTGATATTTGAGGAAGGAGCCTAAATTCTTCTAACATATTCTGAGGTGTGCCTTATGTGCTGGATAGTGTTTTGTCAGCTCAACACAAGTTAAGTTCATCTGAGAGGAGAGAACCTCAATTCTGAAAAAATGCTTCCTTAGGATTGGACTGTAGGCAAGCCTGTAAGGCATTTTCTTAATTGGTAATGGAGGGGTGCTATTATGGATCATACAACTGTGCTATTGGCCTTAAGTTTTAGAAAAAAGCAAGATAAGCAAGTGGTAAGGAGCGAATCAGAATGCAGCACCCTCCTTGATCTCTATATTAGATCCTGCCTCGGGTTTCTGCTCTGCTTGTCCTGCCTGTCCTTTCTTGAATGATAGAAAACAATGTGTAAGTGTAAGCCGAATAAATCCTTTCCTCTCCAAATTGGTTTTAGTCATAGCCATAATGTTTCATTAGATCAATAATAACTCTAAATATGATTGATTGTTTATATTTTTTCCATGAAAATATATTTCTGCTACTGTTTTAGTATCCTTTCCACTATGACTAAAATTATGTTTCATATTTTTTGAATCCAAGGGAAGTTCCTCCAACTGGGAAATAAATTGTATATTAATATATACTTAGAGATGGTTCTGCCTCTTATGAATGCGCCTTTTCATCACTTCTGCCCATAAACATTAGAATGAGTTGATTAACTATGGCCTTAGTCATGGCTATGAATGACAGCTGCAGTAGATATAGGAAGGTCACTGAATCCTTGACCCAAATAAATAAAAAAATTCACTACTCCAAAATGTGCCTAAAGACTAAGGCAAGCACAGAGCTCTAATCCCAGTTCTCTGAGTTATATTTTTTCCAGTATACTATGAAGTCCAAAACATCTCTCTGTTCAAACTGTGTTACCTCCCTGTGACTTTATCCATTCACTTTAGAAGGAATCATACAGAGTAAATAGTGAGATCCCCACCATTTGAGAGAGATAAGTCCTTATGCAATCAGATCAAGCAGATGTCTACAAAGTTCACATTTTTAAAGCCTACTTGGTTCCTTAAAAGTCATCTCTGGAAGATGAATTAATCCTCTTATGTTCTCTGAGCTGTCAGAGTGTTTTAAGTATCATTATCTTCCTGAATAAAACAGTACTATGGTGAAGAGCCTAGTTTATTACAGTCCTAAAACTTAACACATGTTCAGCTTGCCAACAGTTTCAAATGTTTTATATGGTATTTAAACATGTGGATTTGTATCAGAATCTTATGGATGGGTAAATTTAAACACAAAAACGATAAGGTCATTTTCCCAAGCCACATAATAACAATATATGATTCTAGTTCTAAGCCAGGTCATCTGACCCAAAACCAGTATTTAGTAATCAGTAAAAAATAATCCTGATACAGAAGAGACAAAGATAGTCCTATCTTTGTCAATGTGGATGTTACTAACAGACTTTATTTGTGATTTCATTTTCAAAACTGTTTAAGTCTCTTTGTCTGTGCACATGTTTGTAGATACACAGTAATGTTATAGAACAGTCTTATAAGATGTGGGCACAAGTTCTTCAATATTTACCATATTGAAAGTTTTATTTATGTACTTAATTCTTTTCCATGTGCCACAAGAATTCTTGTGTTTAAATTCTAGCCCTAATACCTCAGAGTAGAAGATGTCATTTAGAATATTTCTAAGGCAAGCTTTGTCTAAAAATATTTCTATTTTATAAGTGTGAATGTTATGGCTGCATGTATGTATGTGCACTGTACATGTTTGGTGCTTATGTAGGGCAAGGGAGGGCTTCAGATCCTGAAATTGGAATTAGGGGCCATTTAAAGTCTCTATGAAGGCTCTATGGCTTATGAGTTAGGGGCGGGAATCTCCCCCTTCCTTGCTGTTGTCTTTATGATGAAAACACCAATGTATTTCCAATTTGCCTTGATTTATGATTTTCTTTGCTCTGTAAAACTACAACTTCATGAAGCTGTTTTCACATTAGAAAATGAAATCTGGGTAACCTGCATATTTGTTTTTGTGCTATGGTCACTCAAAATGGTTCTAAAATAAAATATCTCTTATTTCCTTTAAAGTGAGATCTACTTTTTCATCAACATATCTATGTGGTGAGAATATATTGTGCTACAGGACTATAGTCTCTTTGAAAGTAGGTATAGTTTTTTCTTCATGCTGTTATGCATATTGACCATTGAATTACCTGGTTCTTAATAGGTAGTGAATACTAATTTATAAAAAATGAAATCAATCAAGCAAATATCCAGGTTTGTGCCAGCCATGATCCTGACTGCTCATTGTGACATAATGAAGGAGCTGTTGCCTAATGGTAAAATGTGTCAGTTTGTAGCAGATGGCACCAAATTCCATTTCCTTCACTTACTGAATACATTTGGTAACCTTTGTATACTTTTTTTAATCACACAGAGATGATATTAAAATTTTTTAAAAAATATATTTATATAGTGGTTTTGATTGTCCAACTACTGTTGACTGTTGAAGGTTTATTTTTGTATGGTTGAATATTACTTAGAATTATTTTTATTTTATTCTATGAATGTTTTGCTTGCATGTTCCTGCCTAATATCCCTGGAGGTAAGAAAATGAATTATCAGAGGTTGTGAACAATTGAATGGTGACTGAAAATTGAACCCAAGTCCTCTGTAAAAACATGTACTCTTTTTTGTTTATTTGTTTTAATTATTTTATTTTGGGGAAGTGAATGAGGGCAAAACAGGGCTCATAACTATTTTGATATCAATCTAGTTTCTCATTCAGGAATCCTGATGATCTCAATGAACTTCCTTTATGATCCCTTTTCTGAAAATTTCTCTACCAAAATGAACAAACAAACAAAAAACAAAGACAAAGAAAGAAACAACAAAAATACAGGATTACAAACATGTAAAGGCAATGATGGTTATAATAGTTTAACACCATCATTATGCTGCCACCACCAACAAGAGTTTATTAAAAGTTGGGCCACCTGCAACTATCCTTTAGTAATTAAATTCTGTGGGCTCAATTCCTTTTCATTTAATTTACTCCTATTTTTTCCATATTTAAATTACTTCCCACTAACTTCCCCCTTTCCAAGCCACTGGGTCTCACAATCCTTCCCAACTTCCTCCTCTCCTTCTCCTCTGAGTATATGTGCATACCCTTGGGTGTTGCCCTCCACTCTGGCACTTCAAGTTTCTGCCAGGCTAGTTGCTTCCTCTCCCAGTGAGTCTTGACAAAGCAGCCTAGCTAGTAAAACCAATCCCACATTCAGGTAACAGCTTTTGTGACAGATTTTTGGCTCCAGTTGTTTGGGACCTACATGAAGGTCAAACTGCACATCTGCTACATATGAGGCAGAGCAGGTAGTCATCAGAGGCAAATGAAAGGAAACAACTGGGTGGGGAGGGAAACTGGGAGGGGAATGGGGAGAGGAATGGAGGATTCAGGATCAAATGGGGGAAATGACAGGAGAGATACCTAGATGCCATTAGAATGAATGGAAATCTGCAACTGACAGTGGTGGAGAGGTTGGGGATATCTCCAGGAAGAGATAGAGACCTGAGTTAAGGGTTATGTCCAAGTTTTAATTAGTGTAACTTGAGCTACATTGCGGATATGGAACCTGAAAAGGCCACCTGCTGTGTAGTCAGATAGGAACCCCAGTGGAGTGAAAAATAAAGATACCAAGACACCCACAAAAATTTCAACCCAAAATTTATCCTGTCTACAATAAATGCAGAGACAGGAGAGGGAGCAGAGACTGAGGGAATGACCATCCAATAATTAACCTAACTTGATCCCATCCCATGGGCAAGCACCAATCCCTAACACTAATGATCCTCTCTTATATTTGCAGATAGAAGTATGTTGTCCTCTGAGAGACTCTATCCATCAGCTGACTCAGACAGATACAGACACCCACAGTCAAACTGGTTGGTGCTTTCTGGACTCTTATGGAAGAATAGGAGGAAGGAGTATGGGGTCCTGAGGGAGATAGAAACTCCACAGGAAGACTAATAGGGTCAACTAACCTGAATCCTTTGGGAGTCTTAGAGTCTGAACCACCAACCAAAGACATATACAGGCTGTACCTGGCCTCCCTGCTTTCTATGTAGCAGATGTGCAGTTTGACCTTCATATGGGCTCAATTATTTAAACATTTCATTTCATTCAATTCTTCTCCAAATCCTATTACATTTGACCAGTTCATCCTCTTTCTTCCTGAAGTCTCAGATCAGTTCTTCCTTCATGGAATGCTTCCTGGGACTCTTGACTTGATCATGTTTGCATATCAAATCTATAAACAGCTGTGTTAGCCAGGCAGTGGTGGTGCACACCTTTAATCCCAGAACTTGGGAGGCAAAGGCAGGTGGATTTCTGAGTTTGAGGCCAACCTGGACTACAGAGTGAGTCCCAGGACAGCCAGGGCTACACAGAAAAACCCTGTCTCAAACAAACAAACAAACAAACAAACAAAAACAGTTATATTAACATGTATAAAAAGTTCCCACAGTATATTGAATTATGCTTTATGTTTTTGTTCTAGTAGAAATGGGATTTTGTGTTTTAAAAAGCATATAGCACCTATATATATTTGTTTCTAAATTACTTGAGGTGAATTATCTAAGAAACTTTGGTCAATCAAATGAAAATCCTACTGTGGTAGCATAAGTGGCCATATAGGAACATAACTAGCAAGAAGAACATGGACAGGAAGAAACATCATGTTATTTACTGTTTCTCATTAAGAAAAAAAAAATAGTGTATCTATCCAGTATCATGCTGTGGTCTCAAATCATCATAACAAGCCCTCGACATCTTACTTCCAAAAGTCATTGCCTATGTGTATCTGTGTGTGTCTTTAAAACACCCTATAATGAACTCATTTGGCCTGGACATAACTGTGTGTGAGTCTACCAGATCTTATAGGGAACTTGTGTGGCCTGATTATGCTTGTACTCACAAGATCCTCCCTCTGTCACACTTGTTCACTAAGCTCCTGTGCTTATCTAATACTAACTTTACCTCATTTGGCTTGAGTGTACCTGTGTCTACCATGTCCTGTGTGTGACATGATATACCTGCTGTGCGTCCCATATGCCTATCACATTCTTCTACCATATCTGACCTGTGTGCACCTGTGCCTACCATGTCATATTTTTGATATGCTCCTCTTCTGTCTACCTACTGCCTTATAATAGACTCACTACTCTGAGTGAGTCCTTCAGATCCTACTCATATTGCCCTTGTGCCTCCTCTATTCTCTCAGACATGGCCTTGAAGGTTCCTGCTTAGTTGAGTACCAGTAATAGTCTTCTAACTTTGTAACATTGTCAAAACAGACAAAAGTATTGGGATTCAGGAAGAATTTGAATGTCCAATGTCAATAATAAGTGTTGTACTGGTTGTATAGACATACTTTTCAGGTGAGCAGAAATGATGCAGTATCATCTCATCTCTGTATTCCAATATAGAACCAGATGTATGCCTGTCCATCTTCTCCAGTACATCTTCTTTAATCATACCTTCCTAGATCCATTCATTACCTTCATATACTACTACCATTTCTTGCCTATCATATGTGTTCCAAATCCTTTGTGGTATAGTGACTCTTTTACCAGTGTAAGTATATGTGTAGTCTTCTTAAGCCAGAAGGAGAAAACTGGCATCACCTCCAAATTCTTAGCCATACAGATGATTATTCTCTACAGTGAATATTAGAGTAACCTAACTTTACAGAATGTAATTTATATCACATGTCATGCATTAACTACAAAGTTGTGTGGGGGTATTAAGAACCCCACTTCATTAATCTCAGCAATAAAGATAATAGCCTCTGTGGATATCTAACTTCAGCAAACTAACTAAATGCACTGTCATTTTGGTAATAAACTGCTTTGACTTGAAGCAAGTATCCATATGGGAGGAAAGGTTCTCTTAATATACTCATTTTGGTTCCATCATTGTGCTGTCCCATTAAGGTACCTAAATCATTTCACTATTGATTTACACATGCATGCATAAACATTTTTGACAAATTTTTAATGATGGGAAAATATTCACCCTCTAATAATAATTGAAAATGGGAAGACATAAAATATGTACTGAGAGCTTGTTCCTGTATAATGTAAAATTACAAATTACAGACTAACAGAAAAGTCATTAAATATTAACACAGTCTGACTTGTGTGATTTTTAGATATGATATTTGAATATTTTTACATTCATTAGTGTTATTTTTTAATCCATATAATAAATGTCTATTACTTTTGTAATTAGAGGAATCAGATTTTGTTATATAGACTGAAGATCTGAATGTAAGCACATATTATAAATTATCAGTGTAACTTAATATTTTATATGAAAATCATCAACATATTCATTTATTACTTATAATCACTTTAATTTATTTTTTAAATAGAAGGAGTGTTTATTCATTAAGGAAAGTTCCAGAGAGCAGCAGAGGTTCTCAGGGAGAAATA
Source organism: Hylomyscus alleni (assembly GCA_019843855.1). Taxonomy (NCBI): domain Eukaryota; kingdom Metazoa; phylum Chordata; class Mammalia; order Rodentia; family Muridae; genus Hylomyscus; species Hylomyscus alleni. The sequence goes on from JADRCC010518672.1 coordinate 7,119, forward strand.
CTTGAAGCTTCTTAAGAGTATTTTGTGTATCTCAACCAGGGCAGAGTGTAACCTACATGTAAAACCAACTGTAAATCCTCAAGGATTTATGTTTAGGCTACGGCACAAAAAATCTCTTTGATCTATAAGTGTGTGGCAAATAAAATGTGGTAGCAATCTCCCACTAATAATTGAAATAAGAGGAATCTTCTGAAATCTATGATGATTAAAATAAAATAGGTTTGAGAAGGGGGAGGTCCCACCTGGGTATGAACCTCCCTGGGCACATAAAATCACTGCAGGACTAGGTGCATTCCTCTCCCACCATGGAGGGTGGGCCATGTGAGGGTGGGGGCCTGTGATTGGGATGTAAAATGAATAAATAAGTTAACTAATGAAAATAAAGCAGGTTTTGTCCATGCAAAGGAAATGAGGCTTCATGTAAATTTATGTGTACATGCTTATATCTGCATATGAATGTACCACAGTGGTAGGGACTATATTAGGCCCCATGTTGATTTGACGTTGGGTTGTCTGTATATAGAAAACATCAAGTAAAACTGTCATAAAAGGCGCAAGAGTTCAGAATAGACATGGAGGAGTACTTGAATACATATTCTTGGAAAGTATTTTATCTCTGACATTTAACTGATAAATATAACTTGGTTAATTACAGCATACATGTATATGTAATTATTTTATGCATAATTGTGTTTTATACACAATGGTTTTACAGACACAGAAATTAGTCTGAGTCTAACAAAGTTCAGTTTATTGTTTATCTTTAAATTTATTCATTTATTTAAAAAATGTCAAGAAAACATTGATCTGACCCAAGTTTGGGTTAAATATTATAACCAAATCATAGAAACAACTTTTTATTATTTTAGAATTAAAAGTTAATGGTTTTTATTATTTTAGAATTATAAAGACACTTTTATTATACTTACTTGTTTAGTTTCTTGAGCAGGGTGGGGATGTATTTTTAAGTAGTAGTCTCTCTGTAACCCAAGCTGAAGTCAAATTTCAAATTCTTCCATTTTACCCTCCTCCATACTGGGATAGGTGCATGCATCAAATCTCCCTGCTTGATCATTTCTTTTATTTGCTTTATCCCATTTACTCTATAAAACATTTTATTTCTTTTTAACTGTATTGTAAGTCAACTATAATATGTGTCTTCTTTAAGACATCTTTAAATTGAATATAATTTAGCATGTTATAAATCAGCTTATTCTGTTTTCTCCCAATAAAAATTTGTATTAATTGTCATTCTTTCTCTATGGGAAAGGCTCTAAAATATGAGCTCATTCATTCACATACATATCTCTGTTGTTACTACTGTGATTCAACCAAAGGAGAAAACTTGGAAATCCTCTATTAGAAACAAAAGTCTCAGAGGTAAATGACTATTTGAAGAATATGTTATTATTTTTTTTTCAGGAAAGCTTGTTCTTAGTTGAGTCTTTAAGACTCATATAAAAATCAAAGTACAGTCAGGTAAAAAATAGAGCACCAAATGTGCACTGTGTCTACCCCTATCATAATGGCAGCAAAACACTGCACTTTCTCAGGGTCTGGAGGACTCCCTGACCAAATGTCATGCACTATTTGAATTGAGCAACAGACTTGTGCCATCTCACAGATCTCACAGGGAGGCGAAGTCCAAGGGCTGATCAAGCTTACTTCCGTTCAAATTCTTTGCTTCTGTTGCAGCTAGGGAACTACCTTCATGTGCACTCACATGGTATGCACTCATAGGATTAGTTTTTAAAACTACATTTATTAGTTTGTTTATGGGAGGGGGCACTTGCAGGACTGCCACAACATGAGGTGGTGAGAAGACAATTTGTTTGAATCAGTTCTCTCCTTTCACAACATCGGTCCTGGAGGTCAAACCCGAGGATAAGGTCTGGTGGCAAGCAACTTTACCTGATGAGGCACCTTGCCAAACTTAATATCTGAAACCATTGTCAGTTGAAAGCATGTGTACATGCATGGCAAAATGTACAGATGGAGTTTACAGAACATCTTGAGTGACTTGGTTCTCTCCTTCCACCATAATATAACAGACACACACAAACGCACACACTTCCCACATTTCACAGATTATACACTTTACAAACATACCTTCCAAACACACAAAATGCTTCCTGCATGGTTGTTGAATGCAAATAATATTTTCTTGATAAAGACAATCCAATAACAATCATATATTTTTAAATTTTATACATACATACACATAATGTATTATCTATTAAAAAACATAATAATAAGTTTCTTTACATATCAATGGAATGTTATTTCAAGCAATTATTGTTTCAATACATCTTGAACTTATTTACCAGATGTATGGTTCACATGTAAATGACTTAATATTGTGGACCCGGTGTCCTTGGAAAAGATGAATTTCAGATAGCCTCAATAGGAGCAAAAACTAAGAGTTCCACCTAAATGAGCTCAAATTTCTGAGTTTAGATGCTCCGGGTTAACATTATCATTGGATAATGACCAAAGACTGTGTCCTGTGGATATCTGTTATGCACACACCCTAATCACCATATTCCCACGGGCATCAGCCTTTGCCCAGGGATGTTCTGCATTGCTCAGATGCATCTTTTTTTAATTGAGTATGTTATTTGTTTACATTTCAAATATTATCCTCTGTCTTGGTTTTCCCCAGAACCCCCTTATCCTACCCGCCCCTCATGCCGCTTCTTTGAGGAGCAACTATTCCCATCTCACTGCCCAGGCATTCCCTTACTCTAGGGCATTGAACCTTCACAGGACCAAGGGCCTGTCCTCTCACTGCTGCTCAACAAAGCCATCCTCTGATATATATATATATACAGCTGGAGCCATGAGCCACACCATGTATACTATTTGTTTGTTGGTTGAGTCCCTGGTAGCTCTGTGGGGCAGGGGGGAGGTGTCTGGTTGGTTGATATTGTTGTTCTTCCTATGGGGTTGCAAATCTATTGAAAAATTACCTTACATTTTCATCAGAACTTCTGACATACTCTCTTCTTTTATCCAAAATTATCCCTATGAGTTAGAAGGTGCTGAATGTTAATGTATATTGTATCATTGAATTAATGTTGGCCTTCACTAGTGTGAAAATTGTCACAAATTAGCTGCAAAGTTTGGGCCATTGTTGAACCTTGAAAAGAGATTCCTTAATGTGTTTTTTCCTTACTTGCCTCTGAGGAGAAATCATATGAACTTGGATTATGTAGAAGTGATAGTATGTGTTTTGGTTAGACTCTTTGTCAACCTGCCTCAAATGTAGACCTATCTGAGAAGAGGAAACCACAGCTGAGATAGTGTCTCTATAAGATTAGCCTGTAGGTAAGCACGTGGGGCAGTTCCTTAATTAGTGTTTAAAGTGGGAGAGCTCAGTATCTTGATAGTGATACCACACTTGGACAGGTACTCCTAGGTGCTAAAAGAAATAAGGCTGAGGAAGTCATGGGGAGTAAGCCAGTAAGGAGCCTTTCTCCATTGTTTCTGCTTAAGTTCCTGTTTTCATGTTCCTGTCTCATGTTCCTAGTCTACCTTCCTTTAATGATTATGAACTGTGATGTAAATGTGTAAGCAAAATAAATGGTTTCCTCCCCAAGTGGATTTTTCATGGTGTTGACTTACAAAAGCAATAGTTTATGTAAGATGGATCATTAAATTGAAAACTATGAACACAATATATTTATATGAAATCTACCCTAATTTCTCTCTAATTTCCCCTCTATCCCCCCTTTACCACATTTCCTTCCCATCGTCATGTGTTTTGTCTGACTTGAGATTGCTTAGGTCCTATTTGTGCTGTCACAAATGTTATGAGTTAATATGTCCAAATGACCTATGTATTCAAAAATATCATTTTCTTGTATTCATCTACCACCTCTGGATTGTACAGTCTTTCCAATTCCTCTTCCAAGTTTTAGGAGGATGGGGATTGATATAAATATCCCATTTAGGGCTGAGTTATTTCCACTTATTACTGGACTCACTATTTCATTAGTATAATTATTGACTCACTAATTCACTCATTTATTGTTACACTTTGAGGACTGTTAAAAATGCAAAGTGTATATATATCTAGTCACTGGGTTTCCATCTTGTTCTTCCAGTATTGAACCATATAAGATGCTAATTTCTTCTCCAAAGAATGAAATGAGTCACAGAATCTATGTCATGATTTAAGATGATTAAGAAGTTAGCTGGTCTCTCTAGGCTGGTGTCCTGAGCAGACCTTGGGCACAAGCTCTGCAGCCAGTCCCACAACACCCAAAGGAAGCTCCATTCCCAGGTGCTCTGACACTCTCAGGATCAGAGGTGAAGAGGACACAACATCTGTCTCAACACCGGGAGTAACTGGGACTTGCGGGACTAGGCACATAGGAACTCTGCCAGCAGAGTGGCTTGGGTTCCTTCCAGTCTCTCTGGGCTGGTGTCCTGAGCAGACCTTGGTCCCAGACTCCACAGCTAGTCCCACAACACCCAGAGGAAGCTGCTGTACTCCCAGGTGCTCTAACAAGCCCAGGGTCACAGGATCCCAGAATTACAGGATCACAGAGAGAGCCTGACTCTGAGGAGTTCTGACACAACCAGGATCACAAGAAGGACAGGCTCCAGTCATATTTAGCAAGGGCAGGTACCACTAGAGATAACCAGATGGCAGGTGTCAAGCATAAGAAAATAAACAGCACAAACCAAGGTTACTTGGCATCATCCTAACCCACTTCTCCCACCATAGCAAGTCGCGGACACACCATCACACCAGAAAAACAAGATTCAGATCTAAAATTACTTCTCATGATGATGATACAGGACTTTAAGAAAGACATAAATAGCACCCTCAAAGAAATACAGGAGAATACAGGTAAAGAGCTAGAAGTTCTTAAAGAGGAATCACAAAAATTCCTTAAAGAACTACAGGAAAACAGGTGAGGGAAATGAGCAAAACCATCCAGAATCTAAAAATGGAAATAGAAACAATAAAGAAATCAGAAATCAGAGAGACAACACTGGAGATACAAAGTCTAGGAAAGAAATCAGGAGTCATAGATGCAAGCATCACCAACAGAATACAAGAGATAGAAGAGAGAATCTCAGGGGCAGAAGACATCTTAGAAAACATTGACATAACAGTCAAAGAAAATGCAAAAAGTAAAAAGCTCCTAACCCAAAACATCCAGGAAATCCAGGATGCAATGAGAAGACCAAACTTAAGGACAATAGGTATAGAAGAGAATGAAGACTCCCAATGTAACGTGCCAGTAAATGTCTTCAACAAAATTATAGAAGAAAACTTCCTTAACCTAAAGAAAGAGATGCCCATGAACAGAGTAATAACATTCTTAGAGCAGGTGGACCTTTATGCTAAAGTTTCTAAAGTTCCACAATTTTTTTTCACTAACACCATTGAGTTCCGACCACAAACATAGAGCATTAATGCTGATAGATTTCCTAGTTTCCTGGCAGTATCTCATTTAAAATGTTTCTGCTGTATGTCTTTTTTTTTTTTTTTTTTTGGTTAAGACAGGGTTTCTCTGTATAGCCCTGACTGTCCTGGAACTCACTCTGTAGACCAGGCTGGCCTCAAACTCAGAAATCCACCTGCCTCTGCCTCCCAAGTGCTGGGATTAAAGGCGTGCACCACCACCACCCGGCATTTCTGCTGTATGTCATGCACACACTTTAGTGACATCTTTTCCATGTAGACAACAACTTCAGAGTGGTTACAGTTGAATCCTCCACATTCCTGCTTCAGTGCTCTGTAGTTCATTCTTCCTGGCTATGTAGGTTCAAGATGTATTTAAACTCTTGAATAGATTTGCTGCCCTTCGAAGGCTACAAAGATAAGAAAGAACCCTTTTAAATAATTTTTGGTCTAATGAATCAATCTTAGACTTAACTCAGCTACATTTTTGGACTCTACAATAATTATTTCAATTGGCCCAGAAGCTGGTTTCTATTTTCGAAATGAGTTCAGGGTTTCCTAACTCACACACTGTACTTTGGATTTCTTTTCCAGGAAAAGTGACCTGAATAACCAAATAGTACATCCTAATGCAACTGCTGCCACCATGGTCATTATGACAATGCCTTTCTCCAAGTAAGATCTTAAATGAACCATAAAACTTGATCTTCAGATTTGGGTTCACCTCTAAAATCAAGGACTTCTGGTTTATTACACATCTTGCCTTCCTTGTACATCTTTTTGCCCACTCTACAGACAAATGTATTAAAATTTGATCATACTCTATATTTCATATTCTTTTCAATGTACAAAATATGATCTTTTTATCTTTTGCTAACATATAAGGTATGCAAGCTAATGGACATTATGATGTGAATACATACATTTACATACTTTCATAAAATATAAAAAATAGGTGGATAAATTTTAGGATCAAAGGCTCCATAGTCACTATAGTATTCTGATTCTAGTTAGGGTATATCAAAATTCTGCTGCAAACACTTCTTTTCTTTTATTTTTATGGTCCATCTTCTCAGACTATTGCAAATACCTTATATTTTGAAGACTAGCTTATTTCATTCCATGTACATTTCTCATGTATATATCTAATCATTTCCAACATAAACTGGAAAATCTTGCCATTTTTCTTTGAATTTTTCTCCTTTAACTAATAATTCTCATACTTATCCTTTAAATTAAAATGTCTATATAAAATTCTTATTTTTCATATGTATTGATATCTTTTTCTTTTTCTAGCTCTCCAATTTTCCAGGTTGACTTCAGTAAATTCACTTCTATTTCTTTGTGGCAAATGGAATTTCTTTAACCTTTCTTTCTCTAAGGCACATTACAAAGGAATTTATTCACAGTGCTTAATTCTTTCCTGCCTTTCCAACAATTTTGTGCTCAGTGAAGTACTATTAAATGCTACAGAGAATCCATCAAGTGATGTATAATATTAAATGTATTCAGAAGAAATAGAGCCTTCTGTAGTTGGCCTTAAGAGTTTTAGCTACTGTAGTATTTATTCTATCAGCACTTTATTTCAGAGTACTATCATTTTTTCTTAGGAAGAAACAGAAGAGGGTGTGCTTATTAGAAACACCGTAGTTTTTCTTAGATGACATATACATATATATTCATCAATTAAGATTGGTGAATACTTATTAATGGAAAGCCAGTATTGTGCCCAATAATAGATACATAGAGATTTATGCACAAATGCATACCTTCAGCCTATTGTTTATTTCCCTAATTTGCTAGCCGCAGTGTTGTGTCAAAATTATCATGTGAAAATTAAACTTCTTTCTTTGTCTTCCCCTACAGATTCCATTGAAATCCTTTCTTAATTTTATCCCTTGTTTGCAATATAACACAATACAAAAGTGTTTCTATATTTCATAAAAAATATCACCTAAATGTTATGAGTTCTTGCCATTCTCACCAGAACTCCTGCCAGTATAATTCATATGAAATCTGGCCTAGATTTCTGCTCTATCTTTTAACTTTTTAGCCCCTAGCAGATCTCTTCTCCGAGCATCTTTGCTGTGGTCTGTGTATCAAATAGCAGATGTCCATGAATGATGATTCTCCAACTGGCTTTCTGACTGTTTTACACTGTGCTGGAATCTTCAATCAGACATTAGATGACTTCTCTGTGATAATAACCCCTTCTCTGTGCTTGATATTCTATGAATCCT
>JADRCC010518681.1:0-10500 GCA_019843855.1 Hylomyscus alleni
CTCTGGATAGAATAGACCCCAAGAACATCAAGAATATAGGCAAATTTCCCCTGTGCACCTACCTTGTTACGCTCTGAGTTAGTTAGTACAGGGTCCTCAGCTGCCAGGGCAATGCTGCTGGCTGCAATCACCAAGAGAATGCACATCTCAAAGTAGCGTAGGTTCACAATGTAGTGGCAGGCCCTGCGGATCCTGTGGATGAGAAAAGCCTGTTGAGCTCCCCCTGTTGAGTTATCCCTACCATATTCTCATGCCTGCCCCTCGTACTTCTCCTAAGCCTACATTGGCTTCTTCTAGATAACCAAGCCCTTGCCAAAGGAAGCCACCAAGGAGAGCATTTTAATTTCTTGGGCACCACCCCTTGATTTCAAGCCCTGGTGGAGAAAGGTAATCAGATTGGTTAGGCTATGTCACGCAAGCCAAGATTCATTATCTGCACACATGAGTGAGTGAGCCAGGAGGAACGTGAGACTTCACCACCCCCAGCAGCATGTGGTGCCCTCTGATGCATATCAGTGCCTTCTCCCTTAGGCAATGAAACCAGGGCCTGCCTAGGAAATCATAAAGAACCAAGAAACACAGAAAACAAATCCCCTGATAGGATGTTTCCATGACTTCCTGATTCTTCTGATGGAAATATCTGTATTCTACGCTACAACTTTGGATGATCTGACATCTTAACCCAGCTTCCTCCCATCTAACAGGTGTGCCTGAACACTGCCCACGTGTCCACTGAAGGTCACTTTCCTGTCTCAGAAGCTGATCTGTATGCCAATTATAGGGCATAAGGCACACACTCTTTTCTTAGTTCCATATTTCTTGAATCTAACATTCTAGACTCTTCTCTAACACTCCTCCATTCCTCTACCTCTGCCCTAGGAGGAAACTCTTTGCAAAACTCCATCTGCAGAACAGAGGTACCAAACCTTTAAACTCCAGTAGATGTCTGACCATCTTAGGGTCCATAGTGTTTCCTCTTCCAGAATGTCTGAAGACATCCTCAGGGAGATTTCCTTCATATTCCTTATCCTAACTGCTGATCAAAGAGTAGGGAAAGATCTTTACCCATGATATTTCTCCTGTATTCTGTCTGGAAACTATAGACACAGAGATGAGAGGCTGTTCAACTTAATGCCCTACCTTACCTATTGGGCTCCAAATATTTCCCTTTCTAGCTACCCTCTGCCAGGAGGACTCAGGAAGATAACAAAGCTCCCCACTTCCTGTCCATCATCCCAGGCTGACTTGAATACTGGCTCTCTCCTAGTGGATATGGCTCTACCATAGTGGGATGCAACAGGAGCATAGCTCACGGGTTAGTGGTGCTGAAGATGAACATAGAGCTATGGGGCACCATGGCTTTGCCGGTCTCCCGCTTCTCCTTCTTCTGCTTCTTCTTCTCCACCTCTTCTTCTTCCTCTTTAGTCTCTGCCTCCTTCAAGGGACTGGCTTCTCCATCCGCCTTATTGCTAACTGCAAGCAGAAAGGTTTGAATCTTCAGAAACCTGCAGATATGTATTTTTTTTTTTTTTCATTTTAACTGGGAACAGAATGGAAAGGATAGGAAGGGATGCCAAGGATGATCCTGGGAAGGTACCCTGACAGCATCAGTCCTCCAAATGAGGACACCTCCCCAGAGGAGGACTCCATCAGGTCTTCCCCTTCTTATCCCCACCCTTACCCATATTATATACTACGGTCTTTTGTGTCATAGAAATAGTAACCATATTTTCACTTTTATAGCTGAACTTTGTAGTGTAGGAACCAGACAGCACAGCTGTTATAGCTAAAAAGTTTTCACGATTTAGAAATTATGTCTAAACTCACATTCTTTTTTAGCTCATCCATTGAACTTTAATTTTCATATTAACCACCCCAAGTGGTATATACTATTATTCCCATTATACAGATTAAAAAAATAAAGTTCAGAGAGTCTACATGCCTTTCTTAAGGTCATACAGCTAATTTGAAATCCTATAAACCTTCAGAAGATCTCTGCAGTGGAAGATTTCAAGAAACCATTACTCTCAGCATACTGCTTCTCTGGCTGTACCTTCTCTAGCACGATGAATATAGAAATGAAAATGTAATATTCATGTGAATATAGGCCTGTGACTGTGTTTCAGTTCTGGGGGAATGAAGCAGCCAGGGGGTGTCACATAGCAATGTCAGGTGGCTACTTTCTGTTTGTACTACACTTAAGTTGGGGATGCGGGGAGAGAGCTGTTAGTGTGGAGAGGCGGCCTGGGAAACCACCCTACCCCTACTGTCTTATGGCCAAGGAGTGGCACTACCTGAGACTCAGCAAGTCTTTATGGTCCTGGCCCATGCTGGGGCCTTCTAATAGCTAAGTGATATGTACCTAAAAACCTTCCTATCACATACTGTACTGTGAAACAGGACCCATACCAGCCCTAGCATGAAAACAGAGAGATGGTGAAGCTAATGTTTCTTATAAAAAGAGGCTCCAAAGTACTTCTTATTTAATAAAAGTACAAAATCAGACAGATAATAAAAGTGGCTGTGGACCTTGAATCCTGAAACATGCCCCAGTCAACCCCAGCAAGCAAGGGGCATGGGAGATGTATTTTTTTAAAAGCTAACCTGTTGTTTCAGAGGGTAGATGATTTGAAGCAAGAGTGGAAGGGAAGCAGAGATAGAGAGGTAGAAAGGAAGACGAGGAGACTGGCACATGACAGAAGAAGGAAAGAGAAGGAAAACACACATGATGGAACCCCATGGCCATAACCACAGGGCAGCAGTGAGATTAATGCAGGGATGGGTGTAGGGACTGGGGTAGCATGTGGATTAATGCAAGGATAGGGTAGGGGGCAGATTTTAGGGTGTGGGATTAGTGCAAAGGTGACATGAGGGGACAATAATAAAGGGAATGAGTAATATAGGGAAGAGGTACAGGGTTCAAGTCAGGACAAGGAATAGGATTAAAGCAGGGAAGGGATTTAGGACCGGGGCAGAGATTAGGTACAAGGCAGGGATTAGGGTAGGGCAATGCAGAGACATGATACAGGATTGATGTCATCATTGAATATGTGGTCAGGGTAAGGACAGGGATAACTGCAAGAAAGAGTGCAGTACAAGGAAAGGTGGGTTTAGGCCCAGTAAGGTAGTAGTTAAATGCTTTCCCCTTGTGTTTTCTGTAAGGTTTTATAGATTAACATCTGCATGAAAGAGTCTTGATGGGAAGGCATATCTGAGAGCTCCTAGGAGAGAGAAAATTGATAGGAATAATAATAGAGTCGCAAAATGTCAGTGAAGGGATGATCTCCAGGGAATCACCTTCTATGTGGCACGGAGGCCTCCAAAGGTGCAGGGCTTTTTCTGAGACCACTAACTGAGCAGAACAGGGACCAGAGCAAGACCCATTCTGCTAGTCCACCCCAGGAGATCTGCTAGTCCTCCCAGAGGATCTAGAAGGTCACAAGGATGCCATCTGGTTACATCAGGATGTAACTGGTTATAAACTCACATGTAACCACTTTGAAGACCCACAGGACCAAGTTCTACAGGATAAAAGTAGGAGAACACTACCTCAAGACTGTGAAAAATGTTTTGGTCCTATTATTAGTTCTATTATTTATTTGAGCTTTATTAGAGGGGCCCCAGAGCCAGCTGTCCTCAGCTCCAGTTGGGGGGTGGGTAAAGGGGTGACAGAACAGGGACCGTGCTCACTGTTCACCACTGTCGAGTCCACCAAGGGGTCCACGTCAGGGATGGCGACTGTGACACTGGTGCTCTCCGTGGTAGCTTTGTCCATGTTGGCTGTCATGCAGGAGAGGTCAGGTTCACTCTGGCTAATGCCCCGGCCCACATCCAGCTGTATGTCCCCAAGCAGGGCTTGCTCACTGCTGCCTTCAGTCTCCTGCTCTGTCAGAGCTGCATCCTTCCCCACTTCCAGCTCTGGTTGGGGCTGCACTAGAGGTGTCTCTGCCTCATCAAGAGCTCCTACCAGTCCAGAGCCCCTGGGTACCATCAGACTGTTGGTCCTGGGAATAAAGAGGAGATGGTTATGTTTCAGAAGCTGTTCTGGAGTGGCGGATGCACCTGGATAAATGGAAAGGGAGGAGGAGCAGGAGCAGGGCTGACAACATATGCTATCTTCCATCCCCATCCAGACACAATGAGACAAACACTCATGGGCCATGCTCACTGAATGATTCCCATCTATCCATTTATCCAGGCTCCACTCAGCCAAGATGCTCTGGAATAGAGCACCGTTTCTGCAGGGTTAGGTTGCCTGTTAAATTAAGCCATGGCTTTTAGATGGCGTTTTTGGCATCATCTCTATTTTATACAAGGGAAAACTGAGGCCGATATAGGTTTCCATCACAGAATTCTTCACAGAAGCCTGAGCTGCATCCCTTCAGTGCCCTCCTGGGACTCCTTTACCTCCTTAAGTCCTGGGTTCTCTCCTCTTCGTGGATGGTCGGCTCTTTGCTCCTGTGGCTGCTCTGAGGCTCATGTTCCTTCTCCACCTCAATGGACACGCCTTCATCCAGACTCCGCTCCTGGCTGGCAGACCTGCTTCGGGAGGCAGAGGTAGACTCTTTGCCCTCAGTCCTGACTCGGCGATGCCGGCTTCGCCTCTGACTCTGCCTGTGCCTGGCCCGGTCCTCAAAAGTCACCACAGTCTCTCCTCCTCCAGCCTCCTGCTGGGTTGGGTCACAGTTTCCATGACAGGATCTAGGCAGCCAAGGTGGCTCCCGTTTGCTCAAGGATAAGGGACTCCTCTGGTTGTCCAGGGCGCTGGTCAGGCCCCCTAAGTCCCCCTTGAGGGAACCCCCACGGCTGATGCGCTCCTCTTCACACTTTTCAAGACCCAGGCCCAAGGCTAGGCCCTCAATGGGCCTGGGCCTCCGATAGAGGCTGGGGTGAGCATTGAGTGGGTTGAGAGGACTCAGTGGATTGAGTGGATTGAGGGGATTCATCGGCGGGGCCTCCTCTTTGTTGAGGGCTTCTTGGCTAGACATTTGCATGTGCCTCCTCAGCTGGCTGGTACGCTGTTCCCAAACAGACATGTGGTGCCGGCGCCTCCGCTCCCTCCTGACAGTGGAGAAAGGGCAAGGGCAAGTCAGAACCTGGTAGTACATGTGGGGGTCAGAGATGGCAGCTTACAGGGACCATGGTGAACAGGGGTCACGGTGAAGGAGCTAATGGGAAGATCCCAGACAAGAAGCACAGAGATGCCAGGAGCAGAGTGGCCACACATGAGAAAGTTGTCAGACCAGTACCTCCAAGTCCTATATAGGGTATTTTTGACTTCAGTCCCTGCCTCTACAGTGCAATAGCCATGCGGTAAGGATGGGTCAGCCCAAGATTGAGCCTAGTGTCTCCAAGACCAGAGGGCAGTAAAAAGACTAGTCTTCCCTCCCCAGTACTCCTTTGATTGAGGGTATCAGCTGGGGTTTCTTATATACCCACAAATGGCCATTCCTTGAAGGTCAGAAACTCTCCTCCTCTTTCCATCCCTCTCAGATTTTAGCCTGGAATAGCAGGGGCTGAGATGCACCATATTCAGAGACCAACAAAGATACTGACCATGGCAAGTAGCCACCATGTTCTAACAATGGCAGTATCCAGGAAGGTAGGGAGATCGTAGGCTTCTAAAGCAACAGCTAATGAAACCCACAAAAGACTATACTCATGGAGACCACCAGCAGTCGACACTCAAACTAACTGTCAAGCATTTCAGCTCAGAGACCTAAGGAGCATTCACAAGGCAGCAGGAACACACAAACATGACATACAGAACGCAGGCGTGGGCTCCTCAGCTGGAAGGGCAGACACCTACTCCTTCCCTCACGTGCCTGTGGGTACACACCCACCAACTGTTAAAGAGATATGCACATGGACCCACACGTACCTTCACGGAGGCCCACACAGAGAAGTACAGAACACCCACCAACACTAACTACCAATGCGAACACATGCCCACTCGCAGACCAGACACAAGAGCAAACAACACACTGTCACATACTTTAGACACACTGATAGAAGTGCACTGAAAGGTGCAGAGGGGGCACGTTCACAGATGTGCATGAAACACGCGTACACACCCACACACCAAGGCACACAATGACATTTACACTTGGTATCCCTTTGTCCGAGGTAAGGACAAAACCACATCATCCCCATGCCCACACACAGAACCACTCCCAAACACGCAGACCGGTACACACATACAGGTGGCTGCTGCGTGGCTCCCACATCGACATGTGGTGTCTTCTCCTTCTGTCTCTTCTGGGGAAGAAAAATGAACAGGTTCAGTCCACCCCAACCTCTAGGAACCACAAGCCCCACAGCCACCAGCAGATGTCCAGAGGGAAGCCAGAGTCTTTTGCATGTCCACAGGGCTTCCATGCAACACTTTGCTCCCTGTAGACTCCCCCACTTCCAGTGCTCCCACAGTGACTTCTGAGTCCTTGCTATGTCCAAATACCCAGATATCATTCCTGAAGCACACATGCAGAGTCCCAGAGGACAGACCATTTCCTGTAGAATAGACCTTCTAATGCATCATACCATGCCTCAGTGAGCTAACACTACCCCCTCCAGAGTCCTGTTTTGACAGATGCCCCTCCCCCACCCTGTCAAGGGTGACCAAGGATGTCCACACAGGATTGACTCCCAAGGTCATCACAATATGGCAGATCCTGGCTCAGTTTTACAGAATACAGAGGAAACAAGTGTTCTGTCATGCACATCAGTGAGGCTATAGAGCAACCCAAGGCTAAGGACAAGGCCACATTTCAGAGGCCACAGGGCCATACTTCAGAGGATGTAAGTGATTCCCTAAGGGAGAAGCCTTCAAGGTTTGCTCTATTCCTCTGGGTGAAACACAGAATTGATCTTCTAAGACTGGTGTAAAGAAATATTACTTCTACATAGGCATTGCATCCATTCAAATACACGCTGGAGGGAAGGCCAGAGTAGAGGGATAGATGAAAGTCACAAAAGTAGAAATGAGTGTGTCAGCACAGGGCCAAAGCTAGGGTGGAGGGCAATCTGGCTGAGATATTCCCAGAGTGAGTTTGCTCTAGCCTTTGAGCTAGAGGACCCTGGTCCAGGCCAATGAGCCCTGTTTGGTGTGGAAAACAGGGAAATGATGTTCCTTGTCTGAGAAGACCCCCATCAGTGCAGAACATGCCAGGCTAACAAGCTCTGCTCAACTGCTATAACTCATGCATTTGGAAAGGAGCCTTATACAAGGGGCCAGTCTGAGGAAGCAGAGGCAGCTAGTCTATGCCTCTTTTGGGGTATCTGGAAGAAGCACAAATGTACATGTGTACACACAAGCATTCATTGACAATAGATGTCATTGTAGAGCTATTGTGAGTTCCTTGACAAAATCCACATCCCTCAGCATCAGCAGTCTGTATTATAGCAGGCATGGGGTGGGTGGGGGCGAAAAACATTGGAAGCATATAGAAATAGAAGCATACACTCTAGACAGGCAGCATGCATACCTACTGGGACAAGCATGTCATATGATCTACTTGCATATTATCAAGTATGCAAAATACCAGCCCTCTAGGAGCATGTGTAAGTAAGTATATGGAAGTATCCCCCCGTCTCTCTCTCACACACAAACGTTTTATGCTTTCTATCTCTCTACCACACTTTCTCACACACATACTTTCTATTTCTATTACAAACAGAGGCTTTCTCACACACATGCATACTCTTTCTCTCTTACACACACACACACACACACACACACACACACACACACTTGAAGCAAAAGAGAAGTCTACTTCACCTCCCTACTCGTGTAGGTAATGTCAGGAGCCATAATAGGACAAGCTAATAACTAGCAGGTGATCTTCCTGAGATGGCCTGCTTCAGATTATGATATAATCTGCGACAGGTTCACTCTTACTGGGCAAGGCCGTAAGAGAATTCATTTTAGGAAAGATTCCTGCTATTAATATGCTTTCCCATTATTATTAAATATATATAAAACAATAACTAGGTATTAGCCCACCCCTTTGGAGCAGATCTCAGCAGATCTATTAAGATGTACTCTCTAGTAGTGATGCTGTATAGATAAATAGATGACTTCTTAAGTCTTAATAATGATCCTATATGAATTCCTAAAACTTTATCCGTGATTATTAAGCTCTTTTATAGTGGGACTGCTATTAGGTCCTTTTCTAATAGTCAAAACTGCAATGAGAACTGCCAGTCTCCCAAGTGTCAGCAGTTAATTGCTCTTAGATAGTAACCAGACTTTCTCCTACTCAGAGCACATTCCAAGAGGTTGTAAAACAATTAACCAAAGGTCATAAAAAGGGGACTAATGATTTATTATAGCTGTTAGGACGGAATATAAAATATTGACTGGGTTTATCTATACAAAACTTCACTAGTAACTTACGTATGGTTTCAAACCTTCAGTGAACCTGTGGAGCTGAGACAGGTGATGGATGTTTAGCCAGATATGCATGTAAACATTCTTTGTTGTAAACTTTTATTTCAATTTATGATTTGATTTGTTGTGTGAACTTGTGATGAACTTTGTAACATGATCTTGTGTTCTGAAAGATGTTTAAGTACCGAGGACAAAGAAATAGAAAAGAATTTTTTGCCTTAGAAGAATTTTTCCATTACTAGAATTTTTTGCCTTTCCCCACTTAGAGATTTTTTTCCCTTTTCCTACTTAGGATCTTTCTTCTTTCCCCATTTTTCTTAGATAGTTTTAATAGGAAATTTTTTACAACTTAGCGTTTATAATAAATGCTATAATCACTTTTCAATGTGTTCCTATTTCTTCCTGTGACATCCTACTAGCAGGCCACACAGTTCCTGCTGAGATAGTACAAAGGCTATTTACTTAGTCCTTTGCTGTTTTTAAGAAGAGGTGCTAAGTGCCAGAAACTGCAGGATCACAGAAAGCAGGTCAGCTACATAGCAAGGTAACTTAGATAAGTAAACTTTTATTATTATACAGCAACCCTAAATATCTTATAAGACAAAATCTTACCCTCTACCAATGCTCTTCCCCCTCTGCTGCCTCAAAATGAACCAACAAGAAAGACCCCCTCCAGGTCTGGCCCCAAGCAAGGTAACATCCCAAATTTGCACTCATATCCCCAAACCACACAGAGAAATAGCTACTGACTCCAACTCAAGTACATGTAGTCTTGTGTATATCCCATAATAGCCTTATGAGTCAGGAAGAACATTTGTTCTTCTCATTCCAAACATGGGGAAACAGAGGTTCTGCAGTCCTACATGGTTCTCTTTAACTCCATGGAGCATCTTTTTGACAGAATTAAGGGTAACATTGGGGTGCTTGGGTTTGCAATGATGCTCTTTCCATGGTTATGTGCTTACCAGAGATCAGTTGTCTGAACTGCACACCTGAGCAAGGCATGCATCCCTTGTGATCACTCCTAGCAACAATAAACACCACATGCTATGTGGACAGCAACCCAAGTCCTGGTGTCATCCTCTTGTGGATGCTTTCAGCATTCTGCACTGAAGTTCACTGCTTGGTTCCCACAGCCCGGTGCCTACCCACATTTCATTCATGCTTCCATTCCACAAATAGTTTCTACTCTGGGCCAAACATCATCTCCAATCACATCTCTCCAAACCCTCTTCTCCCCCAGGCTTCCTCATCTCAGTAAATAGAACCACCCACTCCTGGAGCAGCCAGTGCTATCCATCTGCACTTTTGGATACCTGTGCATATGTGATTTTAGCCAAAATTTTTTAGTTCAAGGGAGCAGGGTGGAAATTACTCAAGACCAGAAAATATTCTGAAAAGGAAGGAGTTGTTTAGTATTCTCCAATCAATCTTTAATGATTTATTTTTATTTCCCAGACTCATGGAGAAGGGGGCTTAAAAGGTAAGACTTCACAGCTTTGGAAAGCAAACACAAATCAATAGTAAAATAGATAAGGGGGAGCACCACATAGAATGGGGAGCATCCTAGTGGATAAAGCAGAGGCTACTCAGAAGTTCCCCCCTTCCAAAGAACGATGCACCAAGGACTTCTTTCTCTCTGGCTTGAAGTAACAGTTGACAGGGGCCACTAGATCAGGCTGTATTTTTTTTCTCTCTTCATGGATTACCACTGTCCCCACCCACATGACAGGATACCTCACACAGGGATCCCTCACACAGCCTTATGCATACTCTGTTTATCATCAGGAAGGAATTCTGTGGTTCTCTTCTACCAACTGGTCCCATTTACTGTGCAGAGGCCAGGCATGTGCTGGGCCGATACTGACTCCCCAAGTTCTCCCATGGAGCACTGATCAAGACAGACTCTGGTAGAGTAATCCTGTCTCTCCTTCATATCAATCTCCAACTCACTCTCAAATCTGCTCCATTGGGACACTGTTCCTACCAGGCTACTAGCAAGGCCACTAAAACAGCTTCTGTCTTGCTAAATCCAGTGGTCCCTTCGCTGTCCCCTTTGGAGGTGATACTTCTTCAATAGTATGCACTACCACTGTCCACTCTGATACAGG
>JADRCC010518683.1:0-12753 GCA_019843855.1 Hylomyscus alleni
TTTTTTTTTTTTTTTTTTCTTTTTCGAGACAGGGTTTCTCTGTGTAGTCCTGGCTGTCCTGGAACTCACTCTGTAGACCAGGCTGGCCTCAAACTCAGAAATCCACCTGCCTCTGCCTCCCAAGTGCTGGGATTAAAGGCGTGCGCCACCACTGCCCGGCTCCTAAGCCATGTTCTACAGGAGGGAATTCATGGTACTGAATAAACCTGGTCAAAAGTCCATGGCTTGGGAGGTCATGAACTATAGGAGGAACTTACTATTGTTTTGCCAAATGATCCTATTGTCAAAGTTCCTTCTAAATCTTTATATTTATACACATACATTGTGCTTCTCTCAGTGTTTGTCAGAGAGGCTTCTTCCAGTGGGCAGCAGTTAATGCAGTGACCCTTAACCAGACACTGCACTGAGGAGAAGCAACGGTGAGTGTCCTGAGGTAGGCAGGACATTGATATCAACCTCTTTCCCAAGAAGGTTCAGGGAATATCACGGAAAAAAGAGCAGAGAGGAAGAACCAGAGGATGGAAAGAAGAACTGGGATTGTTACACCAGAGCAAGCCAGATAGTAGTACTCTGTGGGTAAATCCACAAAGACATACTAAACGAGCGAGCACGCACGTGATTAATAATCACCTTCCTTGTCATCAAAGGCACAAAGTTAAAACTACAAGACAGTATTTTTACCTACCAAATTATGAAAAACATGTTTAAAATATTATATTCATGTTATCAAGAAGAGCTCAAAATTACACTTTTACATGTCACTGTGGGTATTACTTTTATAGGTAAGAATGTAGCAACACACATTTGCCAGAGCTTTTTAAAACACAAGCACGCACGCACAGACACACACACACACACACACACACACACACACACACCCCATATCGGTGGGGTGAGAGGGTGGGGGTGATCAAAGAAGGATTTCTAATAAAACACTAGGAAAAATAGTGAAGATGGAAAACTATGAAATGGAAGAATAGATTTGTTAATATAAACTTTATTGTAACAATGTATCCTTTTGGGGGAAAATATTTGGAGACACTGCAAAAACACATTTAATACTTTATAGGCTGAAAAATACAGAGAAAAGTCTTAATTTTATGAAAAGAAAATAAAGATGTTTCCAGACAGGAACTAACAAAATTTAGCCAAAACACTGTTGACTTCACTTTCCCCTAAGATCCCTTGGCTTTGGCAGTAGGATTCTCATTAATTCTATTGCATCTTCATCCCAATGTCTTTGGACCTTTGATCCATGAGACATTATGTAAAAATACCCATGAATGACCTTAATTTCCACCATACACAAACATCTACAGCAATACGAACAAAACACAAAGAGGGTTCCCATTGGGTTAGTGTCCCAAACTCAAAACCCAGAAGAGCTCTGTTCCTAGCAGGGGCTATCATTATTACCTGTCTTCTACTCAGCCTGCTTTTTTATAGAACCCAAGTCCACCAGCCCAAGAGTGGAACCACCCACAATGGGCTGAGCCAGCCCTATCACTACTGAAGATATCTTATAGGCCTGCCTACAACCTGATCTTATGAAGATATTTTCTTAATTGAGTTTCACGCCTCTGAGATGATTTTAGCTTGTGACAATTTGACACAGAACTATCTAGAACACCCTATGTGGTGGTCTGAACATGCTTGCTCTATGGGAAGTGGTGCTGTTAGGAGGTGTAGCCTTGTTGGAGTAGGTGTGGCCTTGCTGGAGGAAGGGAGCTACTGTGAGGGTGGGCTTTCAGGCTCCTAGGCTCAAGCTCTGCCCAGGGAAGAAGAAAGCTTCCCCTTAGCTGCCTGCAGATAGATGCCTCTCCTTCTGGCTGCCTTCAGATCAGGATGTAGAACTCTTGGCTCCACCAGCACCAGGTCTGCCTGCATGATGTCATGCTTCCCACCATGATGATAATGAACTGAACCTCTGAAACTGTAAGCCAGCCCCACTTAAATGTTTGCCTTTATATGTGTTGCCTTGGTCATGGTGTCTCTTCACTGCCATAAAATCCAAACTAAGACACCATTCAATTACTAACTTTAAGTTTTCAGGTCAGTCCTATGTTTCCGATTGCAATGGTCTATGGTCTAAGACAGGGAATATGTCCATTTTAGATAAAGAAATACCTTAAAACAGGATGTTTACACTTCTTCCCATCTCTTACAGGTCTCATGAGGGCAGGGCTGGCTAGGAACAGAATACAGTGGACAGATACTATGACAGTTAAGTTTCCCTCTCTTCACAGACGCACAAGGAAGGATCTAGTAGTTCAAACTGTAAAAATGTATGGTCTCTTCTAAGAAAAGGTCCCCATGGTGTCTGTAGCTTTAACTTGCTGTCATGAAGTGCCAACAGTCCACCTACTGCAGTTCAGGTTCTCCTGCCCCAGGGGTGGTTTTCATGGAGGTTTTTTGTCAGGACTCTGGTGTTGTTTGTCTCCTCATTTGAGGGCAGTGGTTCGTCCTGTGAATTCAGCTCTCTGTAGGACTAAAGATGAATTGTTGATTGTTCTTTTTTTCAACGGATTCTTTTAGTAACTATGGGGAATGTCTATGGGAAGGGAAAGTCTAGCTTCCCAAATATGAGGATTTTCATTTCACAGCTTTTAGGAGATTGATTATATTGTGTGTGTGTGTGTGTGTGTGTGTGTGTGTGTGTGTGTGTGTATGTGTGTGTGTTTAAAAGGTTAGCATTACTGGATGGGCTTTTAGTTATGTGTTTATGAAAGTACCAACATGGTCCTGGAGGTGCACTGAGTTAACTGAAAAATTCAGTTAAGTAAACCTCTGCGGCTCTGTTGATAAGGGAAAAATGATATAAAAGTGTTAAAAGCATAAAGTGTAACAAGGTACAAGAAAAAACACCCACCATCCTCTGCTTCTGCTTCAGAACAGAAGCTTTAGAAGAAAGCAAAACAAAACTACAAAAGGAGGTATAGATGTGAACACTGCTTCGCTGAACTGTACTGTTTATTTAAAGCCCTTCTTTATCCCCATTTCTTCCTTCTATAAAATAATGGTTTATAAAAAGTACCTCTGTGGGTTATTTTTAAGAAATGACTTCAAGAACTCTACCCTAACGTGTATGGTATAAATAGGCTTGTTGATGCTATGTTTGCCCTGTCAGTTTCATTGCTCCTAGGCTATAACTCCTTAATTTGCTATTGCCACTGCTGAAAAATACTTCAATCACAGTGTCTACCACACAGTGCAGTGTAGGATACTTGTCAGCTGAATACAGTATACTTAGAGCATGTTACTGACCTTCCTGCAGTGCTGAGATAAATTTCATAATGAAAATATTCCATTTCATTATTTTACCTCCCTTAAAAACCTAATCTCCATTCAAGTTAGACATAAAATGTTACCTTGTACATTAGAAGTATGAACCAATAAAGAAGCAAAATAAATACTATTGAGTACAAATGTTTAAGTGTCAAAAACACTGTAATAAAAAAAAACCATAATCCGTGTTATTAGTCAATGAGGTCCAATAGGCCTCCCTCTCCAAATTGTATGGGCTATTACCATTGCTTTGGGTCACTCTCCAGAGCTTGATGACAAGGCCCTATGGCTATAGATACCACAAACTGAGTCATAGCATATTAAGAAAACAAGCTGATGCTGACATGAAATCTTCTTTCCTACTGGCTAGCATTCATAGTGTCTAAAGGTGCTATGCACACACCAACTAGGAAAAAAGGAGTCAATGGCCTTACCCAACTACAAACCCTGCAAGCTACAATAACACTCAGAAGATGAGCTCACTGGTATAATAATGAATTTTATGGGAGTAATCATCTCTTTTCTGATTTGATTTGAGGCCTGTTCCACAAGATGAAACAAGATGAGGCCTGGTACAGTTAACTGGGCCAAAAACCTGTGGCTGTCTAGCTAGGTCATCAGCGCTAGGTGAAAGCATAATCTATTATTGCTATTTAATCTATTCTTTTTGCAATGGATGGTGTGCTGGATGGTTTGTTTGTCAACTTGACCCAGGCTGGAGTTATCACAGAGAAAAGAACTCCATGAGATCTAGCTATAAGGCACTTTTCTCAATTAGTGATCAAAGGGAGAGAGCCCATTGTGGGTGGTGCCATCCCTGGGTTGGGAGTCTTGGGTTCTATAAGAAAGCAAGCTGAGCAAGGCAGGGGAAGCAAGCCAGTAAGTAACATCCCTCCATGGCCTCTGCATCAGCTCCTGCTTCCTGATCTGCTTGAGTTCCAGTCCTGACTTCCTTTGGTGATGAACAGCAATGTGGAAGTAAGCTGAATAAACCCTTTCCTCCATAACTTGCTTCTTGGTTATGATGTTTGTGCAGGAATAGAAACCCTGACTAAGACAGATGGTGAGTAATTCATAACCCTTTAACTGCTCAGCTTTGAGGGAGTATAGACCAACCCTGAATGTGACATCTATGATACAGCCTTCTCCCCAAGGCTCAGGGACCATTAACAAAAAGGTGCAGGAAGGCTGTAAGGCAGAAATACTGGATGTCCACAGTAAAGAATACATGTTAGACATGAGAGGACTGTTGCAGACAGGAACTCACAGTGGCTGTGACTGCATCCTGAGACCTGGACAAGATCAAGTCCGCCTAAATTCCAACATGGATGAGGCAGGGCTCAAAAAGTCCTACCCCTAGCTGGGGATCTATTGGCAGTCAATGGATGCTGAAGAACAGAGAGTCTGTTTTCTTCAATGATGTGGCCTGAGAGACCACCGAATCTCTAGAACCTACCCATGCACATAAACACAGCACTATGTGGAATTTAATAACAGAGTCCACGTTGGGAGGATAAAGCAGTGGAGCAAATAGGGAAGGAAGTGGAGTAGGGGAATTGGAGGGCACTTTTGGTCAAAACACATAATATAGGCATGTATGGAATCCTAGAGTTGCTGCTGGTCTCATGACTGCCCATGTGTGCTTAAGTACTGGCCTATGAATACGACAAGGTTAGCCAAGTAGAAATGATAGACTGTAGTAGGAAATGGGTCTATCAGTATCTAATTATAGCTCAGTTAAGTCAGATTTATTGACACAGATATCAGGACTATAAAGAGATCATGACAAGCACAGTTGCATAAGCAAGGCACTACATATAAAATCACCATCTCCTGAGGAGTACTGCAAACAAGCCTACAAATCCTGCAGCCAATTACTACAGTACAGAAATCCATACAGTATCTTCACATCTCATTATTTTGTCTCAATTCCACCTAAGTTCATTGGCTTTGAAAGGCATAATACTGACTGGTGTCTAATACGTTTGGATTACAAATGGACATTAAGTTGTAATGAAAAGTCTCCAACCACTTTTCTGCCAACAGTTACTGTTTTCTATAATCACCTGTGAGCTACACACAGCTATGACCATGGAGTCCTCTTTGTCTTTATCAAATAACCCTCTAAAACGGAAGGAACATTTTTAGCTCTTAGGTAGTACAAAAATAGGCCACCAGTTATATAAGTTTTGCTTTAAATCAAAATAATTACACCATATAGAAAATAGTACAGAGAAAAACATAGCTATATACAATGTGATTCAGCCATTCTTTTAAAACAAATCACAGCTCGACAAGCTTTGTTCTTCTGATCTACTGAAGTAGTTACTAAAATAGGAACACTATATACCAGACAAAGTAAGGGCCACTGTTCATAAGATAAAGAACTCTGCCCTCCTTCTACACATGGTCAAAGAGGAAAGAAGCTTGTTAAGAACCGATGAAGCATCATATTTATCCTAGTAACATTTAAATACAAAGGTTTATATGTTCAAGTCACGAAAAGAGAAATTTGTAAAGCCTAGAAAATTATAAATAGTTACAAAGTGAAAAGCTGAAAATAGCTAGAATAAATTCACCAATCCATCAAAAAAAATGATATATTATTAAAATGACTTTGTCTTCTAGGATCTCTGAGATAATAAGAAACTGAACCAAACTTTTGGGAGAATAATGGCACACAAATCACTTGCTGTAATGGATGTTTCTATCTCACAATGCAACCAAGTCCATTGTGCCGGAGATAATAGAACTCTCTCACAATAGTTGCTGCATTGTTGCCAAGCAACAAGAAATAAAGTGTCAAGATTAGTACTTTGTTTTATATATCTTTATCATCAATGAACCTTGTTTCTATTCTGCCATTCTCCCTGCAAATGGTCATCAGGCAGGGACTTATATTTAGTAAGCTACAATCGTCACTAACCCCAAAAGAGAAGTAGGTAGCAGGCTTTTGGCAATATAATAAATATAATAAATATTTTATATTTATTAATGTTATAGTACTTTTATTATTGAGATTATTTCACCAAGCAGATAAACACAATATGTCTTCATTAAAACCTTCTTCATTAGAATCCAAAATGTTTTAATCCAAGCAGACCAGTCATGAAGATTCAAGGAACGGAGCAGCCTGTAAAGACTTCAACACCCTAACCAGACAGCTCACTAGTGTGGCTACGCTAGAAGATGAGCAAGCGTTCTGTCAGAACGCTCTACACCTGGTCACATTTGAAGCACAGAATTTATATTTATAGATACTTCTTTTAGAGAAGATTAGCAAAGAAAAATAAAAGTGAAACATAGATAAATGAAAACTTATGAAGAAAATAAGTGCAAGATGATACAAGCTAATAGGTCTAAAAGCAAAGCAACCCACAGGCATAATCTCCATCCCTCTCACGTCCCTGCTACAAGAAGCAAGGCTGTTAACAGCATTGTGCCTTCAGAGAGAAGAGTCTGCAGTCACACAGAGATTGCTTAGTGACAGAGAAGGATTCTTTCCCTCCTTGTCAGAGCAAATAGCTCTCTTTACACTTTCCTCTTTGTGTTCCACACAACTGGCCAACAAAAGGGGTATGGGGTAGATTCAAGAGGATCAGATTATACTATTTCATTTCTCCTCTTTTTCCACTCTTGCTTTTGAAACAGGGTCTTACTGTGTTGTCCAGGCTGGCCCTGGACTCACTGTGTGGTCCAGGTTAGCCCCAAACATGCAATCCTCCCACCACTCCCCTCCCCCAAGTGCTGGGATCATAGGTCTGTGCCACCATGTCTGGCAGTGTAAACTGTTTCTTTCATGGTCTTGTTCTTCTCCTGGGGTAGAGCTCTATCGGGTTAATACTGAAGTGCATGGAAGTGCATTCACACACTGAATGTCAAGTGTCTCCACATACCAATCAAGGATGTTTGTGTGAATTACTTCTGCACAATTGGTATGAGCAATTGTTGCCTAGGTGTAGTATAAATATTTGAAACTGGAGCTTTCTAGAAGAATTCCTCGATATGGTTAAAAGTATTTGTCCCATGGGGACAGAAGCGTTAATTCTTCTTGTCAGTCTGTTTACGTCATGTTTGTCCTTTATGGTCCATTGGAGTCAGCCTGAATCCCACTGCTGTTGCAAGTCAAGTCCTTAATAAACTCAAGTTTTAAAATAAAAGACACTTAGATGGAGAGATGGCTCCGCAGTCAGGAACACAGGCTGTTCTTCCAGAGGACACGGGTTCAGAGCCCAGCATCCACATTCCAGCTGATAGCCTTCTGTAACTCTAGTTCCAGGGGATCCGAGGCCCTCTTTGGCCTCTGAGGGTGCCAAGCACACAAATGGTGCGCAGCTAGATATATGTAAAGGCAAAACACTGGATGCATTAAATAAAACACAAAAATTCACCAAATAAAAAGCAATTTGAGAGAAGAGGAAGCACGTCTGCCCCTGAGGTGCTTTCATTTTCTCTAAAGCAGCAGGAACGTGGTCAGTCTCTAATGTTGATACTCTAATTGTTCTGCATCAGGAACATGGTCAGCCTCTAATGTTGATACTCTAATTGTTCTGCAGCAGGAACATGGTCAGTCTCTAATGTTGATACACTAATTGTTCTGCAGCAGGAACATGGTCAGTCTCTAATGTTGATACACTAATTGTTCTGCGGCAGGAACATAGTCAGTCTCTAATGTTGATACTCTAATTGTTCTGCGGCAGGAACGTGGTCAGTCTCTAATGTTGATACTCTAATTGTTCTGCGGCAGGAACATGGTCAGTCTCTAATGTTGATACACTAATTGTTCTGCGGCAGGAACGTGGTCAGCCTCTAATGTTGATACACTAATTGTTCTGCGGCAGGAACATGGTCAGTCTCTAATGTTGATACACTAATTGTTCTGCAGCAGGAACGTGGTCAGTCTCTAATGTTGATACTCTAATTGTTCTGCAGCAGGAACGTGGTCAGTCTCTAATGTTGATACACTAATTGTTCTGCAGCAGGAACGTGGTCAGTCTCTAATGTTGATATACTAATTGTTCTGCTTCCTGACGATGACAAATCCACAGGATCCACTGAAGTAATTAAGCCACCTGGCTAAAAGCCACTGTGTTCCCACATTCTATCATAGAAGGAAACAATAACCACTCTGATCACCTCTGCTAAGATAATTCAAAGCAAGCCAGGCAGTGGTGGCGCACGCCTTTAATCCCAGCACTTGGGAGGCAGAGGCAGGTGGATTTCTGAGTTCGAGGCTAGCCTGGTCTACAGAGTGAATTCCAGGACAGTCAAGGCTACACAGAGAAACCTTGTCTTGAAAAAAGCAAAAAAAAAAAAAGATAATTCAAAGCAGAGCAAGGAGTCACAAAGTCTAAAATGTTCCAGTCTCACAGTCACATTCTCTCATCTTCTGAGTCTCACTGTCAGACTTTGGCATTATTCTATTGTCTGTTACTATAACGAAGTAACCTGTCTAAAGAAAATGCAGGGACAAAGTGTGGAACAGAGACTGAAGAAAAGGCCATCCAGAGACTGCCTCTCCTGGGGATCCATCCCATATACAGACACTAAACCCAGACACTATTGCAGATGCCAAGTAGTGCTTGCTGACACGAGCCTGGTATAGCTGTCCCCTGAGAGGCTCTGCCAGAGCCTGACCAATACAGAGGTGGATGTTCGAAGCCAACCATCAGACTGAGCACAGGGTCCCCAACAAAGGAGTTAGGGGAAGGACTGAAGAAGCTAAAGGGGATTGCTACCCCACAGGAAGAACAACAATATCAACCAGAGCTCCCAGGGCCTAAACTACCAACCAAACCATGGAGGGACTCATGGCTCCACCCACTTATGTAGTGGGGGATTGCCTTATCTGGCATCAATGGGAGGGGAGGCCCTTGGTCCTGTGGAAGCTCGATGACCCACCATAGGGAGATGCTAGGGTGGTGAGATGAGAGTGGGAGTGAGGAGCTCCCTCACAGAAGCAGGTGGGAGGAAGAATGGAATAGGGGCTCGCAGAGGGGAAATCAGGAAGGGGACAACATTTGAAATTTAAATAAATAAAATAACCAATAGGAAAAAAACCCAAAGTAACTGGGACCATGTACATTATAGGCAAAGTCAAGGTATTCAGTGTGTAGGTTTAGAGACAAAAAGCCAAGATCAGGTAAATCATCAGTACTGCCTCTGCTGGTGAGGGTTCCCTTGACTACTGTACAACAGGGAGAGAAAACCAGATGGTGGCCTTGAGTGAGCCACACCCTAGACTAACTCACTTCTGAAGATTACCATTAATCCCTCTTAAGGGAACTGTTGCCATTACCTAATCGCCTCCCACTAATCCCCAAATCTTAACAGTTCTGTCAGCCCTTTGTTTCCTCATAGTGAGGACCAGCTCTCAGAACATGAGCCTAGGTGGGTCAGTTCACACCCAAACCCTAAGAAAGCCTTAACATTTCATGGGAACTATTGTCAAATGTCCGAAAAATAAAAATTAAATTTCACCTAGCTCTGAAGATTTCATCACTACCCTCTCAAGAGAGTTGCTCATGTAGCATGTAGTCAACCACCCTGCCCAGAAGAGAAGACAACTGGAGCATACTTTGATCAAAACACATAATATGGTTTGTGAAATTCTCAATAAAAATTATTTTTCAAAACCCTATAAGTGGGATAGAGAGATGTCTTAGCAGTTAAGAATGTTGTTCTCCTTAGCAGTTAAGAATATTGTTCTCCTAGGAGACCTGGGTTCAATTCCCCAACACCCACATTAAGGCTCACAAATGTCTCTAACTCCACTTCCTGGGAATCCAAGGCACCCATCCAGTTTTTGTAGGCACTGAATCGTTATGATACATGAAGGCAAAACAACCATACATATAAAATAAAAATCAAGGTTAAAAAAAATTGAAAATCCTGGCTGGGCATGGTAACACATGCCTTTAATCCCTGAACTTGAGAGAAGAGATAGTTGGATCTCTGTGAGTTCGAAGCCAGCCTGGTCTACAAAGTGAGTTCCAGGACAGTCATGATGGGCTGTTACATAGAGAAACCCTAACTTGAAAAACCAAACCAAACAAAAATAAGACAAAAAAGTCATCACAATGCAGCTTTTTGCTGAACACCTCGTTTATGAATTGCTTCTTTCCTTGGCATGGCCTAGGCCTTTCCTCATTGATGTTTAACAACATTATTACATGCTCTCAGTCCCACTTACTTATCTGCATGGCCTGTCAGGACCATCAGACTAAATGTTCCCTAGAGAGCTCTCTCTCCGTCATGTTCATGGATAAATTTGAAGCACCCAGAGAAGTGCCAGGCATGCTAGAATTTCAGACCATGGGTGAATTTGTCTTAAACATCACTGAGACACATTATCTGGCACTTGTATCAAGATAAAACAAGTGAGGGAGAGATGGGAGATTCGGATGGGGCAGGAAAGATGATGGACACTCAACTGCAGGAGTGCTGGGCTAAGGAGGGTTCACACAGCCTCAGCTTACAGTTGCATATGTTCACAGCCCTTCTTGAAAATACACATCTTATGTATAAATTTGCAATGTCATTTGCATCTCAGTCTTTGCCTTTCAGTACTCTCTACCCAGACACAACATGTATCAGCTTGGAAGACAGCAGATGTCCCCGAATCTTTTCCTCAAGTCACCCTCCAAAAGAGATGGGGTTTGCCTGTCACTGGTACAGAACATGAAGTCACAGTTTTCAAAGCTTCACTCTTACAGATATGACAAAAAGAAGTCTTAGGATATCATTCTGGAAAACACATTTTTAAACCTCCTTATGACACATAATTTTCAAAAGAAGGAGTCTGAAAACATATAATTATCCTTATGGTGGTTGCCTCTGGGAAAAAGGCAGGCTCTTATCTTCAGTACACAATTCCTAGGTCTTCAATCTTTGTGAGCCAAGCAGGTGGTGTGTACATATTTGTATGTCACTATTATCTTGTGATGCAAACAATTCTTTTGATAGGCAATTATGTCATTATATGTAAATATAAAGAGTACGAAAGAGAAATGAGTTTAGCTTGTGAAAGTGAATATATTTCTTTTTTTCTAAGGCGGGACCAGCCAGGAGGCACAGGCCTCACAAGTGGCAGAGCAGCTGGGACAGGATCCTTTCTACCTCCATCTACACCTAGGAGGGACAGCAGATCCACAGTCCTCTATGTACCTTGCCTGAAAGTGGAGACTCTGTCTCCAGGATGTGTTCTGACCCCAGAACTCAGAACGGACGACTGATCCACAGCACACGGATCTTAACAGAGGAGAGCTGACATAGGCTTACAGACCACAGGAGAAACAAGCTCCAGCCAGAGACAGCAAGAACATCAATCACCAGAGATCAATAGATGGCGAAAGGCAAACTCAAGAAGCTTACCAACAGAAACCAAGACTACTTGGCTTCATCAGAGCCTAGTACTCCCACCACAGCAAGTCCTGGATATACCAAAACACCGGAAAAGCAAGATCTAAATATAAAATCATATCTCACAATGGTGATAGAGGAAATTAAGGACATGAATAACTCCCTTAAAGAAATACCAGAGAACACAGGTAAACAGGTACAAGCTATTAAAGAAGAAGCACAAAAATCCCTTAAAGAATTACAGGAGAACACAAGTAAATATATAGAAGCCCTTAAAGAGGAAATGCAAAAATCCCTTAAAGAATTACAGGAAAGCACAACCGAACAGGTGAAGGAATTGAACAAAACTATCCAGGACAAAAAAATGGAAGTAGAAATAATTAAGAAATCACAAAGACAGACAACTCTAGAGATAGAAATCATAGGAAAGAAGTCAGGAACCATAGATGCAAGCATCACCAACAGAATACAAGAGAAAGAACAAAGAATCTCAGGTGTAGAAGACGCCATAGAAAGCATTGACACAACAGTCAAAGAAAATGCAAAATGCAAAAAGGTCCTAACCCAAAACGTCCAGGAAATCTAGGACACAATGAGAAGGCCAAACCTAAGAATAATAGGTATAGAACAGAGTGAAGACTTCCAACTTAAAGGGCCAGTAAATATCTTCAGCAAAATTATAGGAGAAAACTTACCTAACCTAAAGAAAGAGATGGCAATGAACATAAAAGAAGCCTATAGAACTCCAAATAGACTGGACCAGAAAAGAAATTCTTCTTGCCACATAATAGTCAAAATACCAAATGCACAAAACACAGAAAGAGTATTAAAAGCAGTGAGGGAATAAAGTCAAGTAACATATAAAGGCAGACCTATCAGAACTACACCAGGATAGCCAAAACTGTTCTCAAGAATAAAGGAACCTCTGGTGGAATCACAATCCTGGACCTTAAGCTGTACTACAGAGCAATTGGGAGGAGAGGCCCTTGGCCCTGTGAAGGTTCTGTGCCCTAGTGTAGGGGAATGCCAGAGCCAATAAGTGGGAGAGGGTGGGGTGGCAAGCAGGGGAAGGGGGAGGCAACAGGGGTTTGTTCTTGTTGTTTTTTG
>JADRCC010518685.1:0-10092 GCA_019843855.1 Hylomyscus alleni
AAATGGAGTTACCAAACTTGACTACCCTTTGTCCATGGCTCTTAGCTGTGGGTTAATGGCACAACTTTCCAAAAATGAACATGCCTTTGGTTGCAACAGCCATGATTTTAGTTTCAGGCCATCTAAGAGTTTCCACCGTATGGCTGCAGGCATTGTCATGGCGCACTACTTAGGACTCACCACAGTGGGCACAGCTGATGCTTGGGTCTTTGTGGGAGTTCCAGGGTCTGAAGATTAATGACTCACACCATCCTGCCTGAGAGTGTGACTCACACAGTGAGGTTTAGACAACTGAGTTCTGTAGATGGCACCTTTGATTTCTGGTTCTGCCTTTTCTTGTTCCCAGTGGCATTATCATGCTGGAGCTCCTGGGAGACAAACCTTACTTTGCTCAATAGACCTCTTTTCCTGGTTTTTTTCTGTTCATGGAAGGAAAAGACTGCATTGTGTATAAAGCAACAGGAGGCTGTGTCCTTTTCCTGTATTATTGCAGGTCATAGAAATCGCCCCCCCCTTGTCCCCCCCAGTCTTGTATCCCAAGTTGATCTTGAATTTGCTATACAGCTGAGGATAACTTTGAACTTCTGATCCTATTGCCTCCAGCTACCAAGTGCTGGAATTACAAGTTTATGCCACCATCCCCTGTTCATGCAGTGCTGGGAATGGAACCCAGGGATTTATATGTGCTAGTTAAGTGCTCTGTCAACTGCGCTGTGTTCTAGCCCCACAGGAGTGTTTTAGCTGCTATTTTGGGTTTTGTTCTACATTAGCCTTGTGGTCACAGTTTTGTTAGATGCTTAGCTCTTAAAATGGCCTGTACACTTGACAGGCATGATATGAAACCAAGTCATAAAACCACACCATTGGGCATTCTGAAAATAAAAATATCATGTCATCATAGTTTCTTTGTTCTGGTTCTACGGTGAACTTAAGACCCACAGATGACCTTCTCTGCATGGTCCAGTCTCCAATGATGGGAGAATTTCTGCTCACTATCCTCTGGACTCCTCACAAGCTGCCTCAGCTTTAAGAGGCAGAAATGGGTGGACATGGTAGCATATACCTTTAATCTCAGCATTGGAGAGGTATGGGACGGCTGAACTCTGAGTTTGAGGCTAACCAGGTCTCATGTTGACCTCAACCTAATGAGTTCAAAACCAGCCAAACTTACACAGTGAGACTGTCTAAAACCAACCAACCAACAAATCAACCAGCCAACAAAATAAAACCCAAACAAACACAGTGACTGTCACCAGAGCCACATACTGTCAAGTTC
Source organism: Hylomyscus alleni (assembly GCA_019843855.1). Lineage (NCBI taxonomy): Eukaryota > Metazoa > Chordata > Mammalia > Rodentia > Muridae > Hylomyscus > Hylomyscus alleni. Next base: position 1,277 of record JADRCC010518685.1, read on the forward strand.
TGATTCAGATGGAGTCAAATGAAGTCTAAGGTTGGCCAGGTGCTTCTTGGAGCTTTTCCCCCCATTATTTCTGTTTCTAACTTTGTCTCAAACAAAGGGGTAGGGAAGAGGGAGACACAGCAGCACCTAAGAGCATGGATTGTGGATAATGTAGCTAGAGGAGCTTTGACCCCAGCTGTGGTTCTTATAGGCTTGGAACAAACCAACATTTCCCCTGTCCATAGTGGTAAGCCACATGCTGTGAAGAAACTGAAAACACTGCAAGCAGGACTTCTTCCAAAACCTGCCCATGGTGTGAGTCATGCTCAGAAGCAGCCATGGCTGGATGTGACAAGAACTGTCCTCTGCAGCCGGTGCTTGGCCTCCAGAGATGGACGCCTTCTTAGTGATTCAGAGCACACTTAGTTCCTTCAGATCCTTGGAGATGGGATGTGATCAGAGCCCCCTGCTTCCTCTGGCCTGAACTCTGGCGTCGGAAGTCACAGTGGTGCCAGAGTTGGATGGTCTGCACTCAGGTCTCATCAGGTGGGGGTTCACTCTGTTACAGAATAGAGCATAGTCAGTTGGCTCTGAGGATCTGGTCTTTGTCTCAACTACCCAGGTTTCTTTGGGGGTGGAGGGTTGGGGAGAGACAGGCTAGTTAACATCTGGTGCCCGGTGGCTAGACACAGCCTGCTGTCCACGCTCTGAGATCATTCTTCCGTTGTCTGTGTGAACTGTTCTCAGCCAGACGCCTACATGTTGCCCTCCTGGCTGAGGTTATCCACTTGTAACCTGTAACCTGTTATGTGCTGAGCTAACATTCTCTGTCCTTAGCATTTGACCCAAATGGTCACGTCTGCTGGCGGCCTGGGACTGCAGTGGAGGAAAGGACAGAGGCCACTAGTGTGTCAGAGGTCAAATGGAGCCTGCATGCTGCTGGGTATGAGTCTCTGGCCTGTGTGTGGTGGAGGAAGATGAGGCACACGGAGGAGCAGAAGCAGCTGCAGAAGGCACTGCTTGAGTCCACCTCACAGTGTGGAAGTTGCCCTCATCTGAGAGTGCCAGCGGTTTGACTTGAGTTCAAGAGTATAACATGTTTTAAATGGAAGACAGATGGAATAAGGAGAGGAGGACTTGCTGTGTTAGGATCAGGAGCCTTTCAGCCAAGGTCCTGTGTTCAATCTTGTATTGTGCCATGTCTGTTACACCAATTGGGAGTGTCAGAAGTGCTGACAGAGCCTAAGCCTAAGCCTGTCTCTGGAGGTTGTGGATTTTGATGGGCAGCAAGAGAGCCTTGTGTTTGAGGGATTGGTAGCTGCCTCAGCTAGAGAATATAGTTTGGGTGTGAAGAGTAGCAGAACTTTGGGTTAGAACCAGGTGCCCAACTTCCATCTAAATGGATTAACTGCCCTTGGCACTTTTATCTGCTCTGCCCTGTCATGTCTCTGAGGCTCCAGCCTACATGGCTCACCTTCTACAAGGAGTTTAACTCTTTCCTGTTTGTTTCCCTACCTTCTTATTTCAGGTACCAAGCTGACAGGTGCTGGGTGGGATGGTGGCCTCTCAGGTGCTCAAGCAGATGGAGTCACATGCCTACACACAATATTAAACCGCTGGGTCAGGTGCAGGATTGGTGTGTGAAGTGTTCAAGAGGAGCAGAGCCACCCCAGAGGGTAAAGGGTCAGATGGATGGGGCTGTGTTTGCTGCTTGGATGGCTGAAGCCAGCTGAGAGCAGATGGGAACGCCAAGCTGTGGAGATGAGTGGGTTTGAAGTATACTCAGGGAAGGGGAAGATGTGTATAATTAGATGAGGAGGGACGCTTCCTGCCATGGTAGGCGTGGCCTCTGAACCAGCATGGTTCTGGCTTTCACCTTGTAGGTCCACAGAGGCAGCTGCTCTCTCTGTAGCACAGGTCACTGTCTGGTACTATGTAGATCTGCCCCTCAGAACTTTGGACGGGGAGAAAAGTATTTAGGGCTGACCTTGTTCCTACAAATAAGCCATCACTGAAGCTACAGATTGATGGCAGGTTCATATCCTGGTGGTGGGAGTGCAGACATAATCTCTCACTCCTCAGGGTAGATAGAACTGTTTTGTACTCTGCAGGAGTCTGGGAAGATTCAGTAAGTAGAGGACTCCTGTTGAAGGTTGAGGCAGGGGTGTAGGCTCCTTCTATTTGGGAAGAGGATCTCTGCAGGGGTGAGAGGTTACCCTCACATCCCATTGTGAGCTCTGCCCAGCTGATCCTGTGTGTCAGTACCTCTCTTCATATGCCAGGCTCTCCTTAGACTTTGGGAGGTTGTCTTAATAGTTTGATTTAAAATTCATGACGGAAGGCCCTTCTGTTTTGAAGAATGGCATGTATTTGAGCTCCTTGCGGCGGGCTGTGATGTTCCTGGGCGATGCGCTCTGTTTAGACTCCGTCAGAACGATTTGTCGTCTGCTCCATGTGTGCTGCTGGGTGTGGGAACTTTTTTGAGGTGTGAATTATTGGTGCTATAACTCACTCCTCGTTACTGCAACATTGCTTACACAGCATGAAACACGAGTTGTGTTGATGAGTTCAGACGGAGCCCCTCACTGCAGCACCCTGTGAGGATCCTGTAGCCCCAGCATGTGCTGTCATGGGGAGGTAGGCACAGTGGAATGGATGCTTCACACCCATGCATTTCTTCTTGCCTTCTCTGCAGCTGCTCATGGCAAATCTGCTGGGTACCGGATGGGCCACTGAGTTCTTTTTAGTGTCTGTGGAGTTAGTTCTCGGCCACAGGTGCTGCTGTTTCTCACACCCTGCCCCCTTTCCACTCCTGCCATTGATGGTGGGTAGGTTTGTGGTTAGTATGCACATGGAAGCAGGAGTGTGGTTTCCTCTACACTAGAGGAACTAGACAGTATCATTTTGTTTGTTGAGACAGGGTCTCTTACTGGTACCTGGAGCTTGTCAGTTGGGCTACACAGGTGGGCAGCAAACCTCTGGAACCTGACTGTTTCCACCTCCCCAGCACTGGGGTGGTAAGTGTGGGCTACCAGTCTGACTTTTTCTCCTAGATGCCAGGGTTCAAACTCTTCCAGCTGAGTCATCTTCCCAGCTCATGAGAAGCCTCCAGGAATAGCTAGTGGCCTTGCATGGTCACAGCTGCCTGCCCTGGCATGTGTCTGAGTCAGGAGGAGTCTCCAGCAAGACCCCTTCTTGAAGCCTGCAGCCCGTATGAACTAGTTCTGTTAACTCAGGCCCTGTGCTCCTGCCCAAGTTCCTGGGAAATGGGGATGTTTGGGGTGCTGTCACAGCTTCACAGTGTGCTTGCTGTTCGTTTGTAGTCTGCTCTTAAGCTGGCTCATTTGGAATTAGCAAACTCGTCTCATGCTCAAAATAGATCATGCTGCCAGGAATCAAAGCCAGAATCTGAGTGTGGATATGCTGGAGCTGTTGCTGTTTCTTATCCCTTCTCTTCTGTCCTGTTGCCTGCTTACTACCGAGGAGTGAGTACAGCCATAGAACTCTGAGACGGAAGCAATGAGTCCAGGTATCCTGCAGTGGCCACACTGCCAACACCAGCAGGTTCCTATACTATGTGAATCACTTGATGTCACAGCCTTGGGTCTAAAGAGGCACACACAGTCCCTGGCCCAAGGCTTGGCAGATGGGTGTTTCCTCTGTGGCTACATGAGGGCAGAGACCAGCTACTTGTTGGGATTCCACTGAACAGGAGTGATTGCAACCCCAGGATGTGGTGAGAGCCTAGCGAACAGATCTGTATGACCTTTGTGTTCCTACTTGTGAAGTGAGAGATAGGATAGATGGCCCATGAGTGGCTTCTAGTGTCTTTTGTCCACCACAGTTGTCTTAGTTACTTTTCTGTCCTATGAACAGGAATAGAATCGCGGCCAAGGCAGCTTATGAAAGACAGCATCTGACTTGGAGCTCAGAGTTACAGAAGGTAGTACACGGTTCATGACGGTCGAGGCAGGAAGCATGGCAGCAGGCAGGCAGGCATGGCACCGGAGCGGTAGCTGAGAACTTACATGTCGAAACAACCAGGAGGTAAGTGGAGGTAGGGGTTGGTGCCTAGGCTAACTGGGAATAGCACGAGCTTTTGGAACCTCAGAGCCCACCCCTAGGGACACACCTCCTAACCTTCCCACACAGTTCCACTAATGGGAACCAAGGATCAAACATAGGAGCCTGTAGAGCCATTCTCATCCGAGCTACCACAGCAGTCTGAGGACTGTTTATACTTAGAAACCTCTTAACTGTCTGGAGACACTTGAGTGCCCCCGTCCTCAACCCTATAATAAATCTAATTGTGCTGGCTTGGTGGTTCCCGCGCCAGCAAAGGCACCGTAATGCCTTGCACGTGCTCTGTATGCTGTGCAGTGTATATCGTTGTTTGCTCTGTATGCTGTGCAGTATATGTCGTTGTTTGCTCTGTATGCTGTGCAGTATATGTCGTTGTTTGCTCTGTATGCTGTGCAGTGTGTGTCGTTGTTTGCTCTGTATGCTGTGCAGTGTGTATCGTTGTTTGCTCTGTATGTTGTGCAGTGTATGTCGTTGTTTGCTCTGTATGCTGTGCAGTGTATGTTGTTGTTTGCTCTGTATGCTGTGCAGTGTATATCGTTGTTTGCTCTGTGTGCTGTGCAGTGTGTGTCGTTGTTTGATCACAGGGCTGCTCCAGTTTTCCTGGCATCAGCATCAGAGTTTCTGTGGTGCCATAATTTAAGCTAGAGATGCACTGGGCTCACACTTAGCTGTGAAGGATCTAGAAGCCTGCCATTTAACCCCACTGTGGGGTGAGGTGCCTCCGGAGACCGAGGTTGACACAGCCATTGGCTTCCACTGGAAAGGCAGCCATATGAATCGCATGCCTATCTGAATAGGGAGGTCCTATGTGGAGTGGGGCAGGCAGGTGTGAGCTTCTGTGCCCCTATGCCCTCTGGGACTATCGCTGACTTCGGAATTCATACTCAGGTAGATACGGATGTGTCAGCAATGGATCCTGTTGTGTGTTCAGAGTCAAGTTTGGTGGACACTGGCCAAGCCATTTCATGAGTTCATGGGACAGAGCAAAATGGCAGACCAGGTCAGGAGACTCAGGGACCCAAATAGGAGGGGAGTGGGCCTTTGGTTGGGTGGTGGGGGCTGAATCTCTGGTCAGGAAGGTAGAGAGCAGGATGTAGAGGGAGACAAGGTCTCGACTGATCATGGGGTGCTCCGTGGTTAACTGTGCTCCTAAGCAGTTCCCACTGCCCCAGAGGACATAGGTCCTGGGAAAGCTTGTAGAACTAGGTCTGTATCCCTCCTGGGTCCTGGCGTGGCTGTGACTACCTGTGTCTCCATTTGTGGTCTGGAAGGGCTGGGTCTTGGTAATGGTGAGGTCTTGAGTCTAAATAAGGGAGCGGTGTGCTATCAGCCATTAAGAAGGGTTGGGGTCCTTTCTTAGGAGGGAAACTTTCTTCAAACCAAAGGCAGATCCTTCTCTCTCTACCCGGCTTGTTTCAAATCCCTCTTCCCTTGAAGTCTCCAGGCTTTGCTGGGGTTGTCATGCAGAGCTTTTTGGAGACAAGTGGGTACTGGGCGGCTCCTAATTGTCTTGCTGTGCTAGGCCTCCTGGGAGCCTGACATAGGCAGGGCTGGTTCTGCCCCCCAGGAATCTGCAAAGGCTATGTCTAGTTAGGATTGTCAGCAGATGTCCCACTGGTTCAGGGCCTGTTGCCTGGCTGTGCCCTTGTCCCTGGGGCAACAGGCTTGCTGACCTCTGTCCCAGTACCTTCATGGGTACTTACAGGGGGTGTGGGTACTTCATGGGTACTTACTGTGCTGGTGGCCACAGGAGACTCTGATCTTCCCGAGTAGATGTGAACCTTGCACCATTCTTCCTTTCCCTGATGCAGAATCAGAACTGATCTGAGCAGACGCTTCCATCTTGTCACAAGCCCTCAGGATGGGCTAGAACTATATTATAACTCAGCCCACACTGAGAAGGAAAGAGAAGGGAAAGCTGTGTTTGGCTCAGGAGCAAGGCTGTGTGTGGTTCAGCTTTTATTGTCTCTCATGAACAAAAGTGAGATATCTGCTCCTCTGAGTTCTGAAAGAAAGTGGGGGTTTCCTCCTGATGTTAGTTTTAGAACACAGCCCATTCTGATCCCTCACAAATCCTTTTCACCTTTTCCTCCTTGGCTTTTCTTTAGTGATGATGTCACGGGAACATGTACCCACTTGTCCCTTGCCTTCCTCCTTCCTTATCCCTGCTTGCAATACCGTGTGTGGGAGCAGAGCCCAGTGTTTGCTGGGCTGCCGGGATTACTGTCTGGGAGGCTCTGCCATCATTTCCCCAGGCACTGTCCCGTCTGTCATCCCCTTTCCCAGCACTGACCAGCAGCACTGAGATGAGGACACTGGGTGAAGGTACCCTGTTCCATTGCTGTGTCTGAGGTATGCTAGTGGCTGTGGGAAGCTGGCTGCTTTCCCTCTGTGCTTCCCCATACAGCCTCTGTACCCCACAAGCCAGGATGAGGCCAGGACCTGGGCTGGATTAGCCCATTGGGACGGGGGCTTCCAAGCCTTCGCCTCCGCCTCAGCAGTGGATATGGAGTCCATGGCACAAGGCCTGGAGGAGATGCACCCACTCACCTCCGTGACCTGTGGTATGGAAGCTGGTTGAGAGAGAGCCTGCCTTTCTCTGCATCACAGTAAAGCAGGGAAAGAACATGGGTCTCCAGTGGAGAACTGAGACCGAGGTTTCTGAGAACTGGGTTGTTTTGAGTCATTGTGGAAATATCTACTCACGTGAGTTTAAGCTCTGGAGGCCTATGACCCTGATTCACAGGCTCATCGTAGCTTTGTACAATGTTGGAAGGCACTAGGAAGACAAATTAGACTAGCATCCCTTAGAGACCACACGACTAACCATCCCAGGAAACTATTCCCCCAGACCTCCTGTGTTGGCCTCCTAACAGAGGACCCTCAAGGAGGATTGTGGGCTGTGTGGAGGGCAGGGAGCAGGGTGGTCTGGTGAATCCTTTGCTCACATTTGTAGGCAGTTCCGAGAAAGCAGTGTGTGTAGACAACATTCTGTCAGTAAACAGTGTGTGGCCAGGAGGTTCAGCCAAGGATCAAACGTTTATTTGCGTCCTGGCAATGCCTGGTTATGACATGCTGTCCACAGCCATCACCTCTGCACAGAGTGCCAGGTAGCTGCCACTGGACTGCCCTTCCGGGGATAATGGGAACATAGTGGCTGTGTTTGCGTCCTGGCAATGCCTGGTTATGACATGCTGTCCACAGCCATCACCTCTGCACAGAGTACCAGGTAGCTGTGCCTGGACTGCCCTTCCTGCCCTTCCGGGGATGATGGGAACATAGTGGCTGTGGTTTCCCATTTGAAGGCACTTTCTGTTCTGTTGAGATTTGGAATCAGACGTAGAAGTGAAGGACAGTGCCCAGGGTGTCCTACAGTGGCCCATTCCCAGGTCAGGACCTTTCTTCTCCCTCCTCTGCACTCTGTTGGTTGGGGTTACACAGCCTCTCTCTCTCTGCATCCTTCTAACCCTGCCCCTTAATAATTAAACCTACATTCACTCAGTGGTAAGTCATTGAGAATAACACTGGGGTGAATTTAGAGCGCCGTGTGCCCTTACACCGCCTGGTTGTGTTTCTGAGTCTTCTTTCACCAGAAGATAGTGCTGAAGGGAGAAAAATAAGATCCATGTGAGGCTCTGTCGTCTCTGATCATGTCCCTAAACAGTTCTAACTTTTCTTGAAATACGTATGTGGCTGGGCAGACCACAGGCTGGACAGGAATGTCTTGGAGTATGGATGGAGAGGCTTCTGATTTTGCTTCCTGGGGATCTGCGGTTTCCAGAAGCTGGAGTGAACAGGAATTAGGTCACCCCAGGAGACTGGAAAGAGCTGATTTGTCTTAAAAATGTGGATACCTAATATTACATCTGGAGGAAGAGAGACCTTACCATCCTTAGGGCACATGGATGTGAGCTGTGCTGGCTCTGGTACATCCACCTCTGATGTGCTTGTTTGAGTGTGTGAGTGTGTGTGCGCGTGTGCGTGTGCATGTGCGTGTGCATGTGCGCATGTACACTATGCATGTATTTTTTTTCAGTTGTGGTAAAGCACACACAGCCCACATCTCTGTCTTTAAGCATGCAGTTTTCTGGCATTAGTCACAGTCATACTGTTATGCTGTCATTACCATGGTTCCTCCACAGACTCTGCTTGTGCTTTACAGCTCTCGGACTGAGCAAGCCTCATACGGGTGGACACACTGTTCTTTTCTGAGGTGTGTTTTGCCAACCAGAGTCTTTAGGGTTCACCTGCCATGGCATGTGTCAGATTGGTCTCCTTTTAGAGATGGGTAGTACTCTGCTGTGGAAGTGCACGCTCTGCATATGTTGATGGATACTGGACTGGTGGTATAATTCCACAGCAAATATAACATGGATCCTCTTCCACCACATTGTCTGTCTTCCCGGATCTTCCTGGGGGAGTCTTGGTGACTATACAGTGTACTTGTTCTTTCCCAGTCAGACAGAGAAGTCCTTGTCACTGTTCAACTTGAGGTGAGCTGTACTTGGGGCAGGCACTACTGTGGGCAGAGGACCTGAAGGAGAAGATTCTGCAGACACCAGTCAGACAAGGGTGTCTCCTCTCTCCCTGACCAGGTCTCTCCTACACATGTGTCCTGCTTTTACTGTGAACTAAGATATCACAATAAAAGGTGGTTTTACTCATGTATAGAGATGGTTTGCACTCTAGTACGGTTGGACCTGCTTACATTTGCTGAAGGGAGGTGGTTCAAATGTTGTATCTGGGAAAAGAAT